>JABXWE010003754.1:0-35410 GCA_014611495.1 Limonius californicus
CGTGTGTTTGTAGCAGTCAACATTGCTGTACACTCTAGTGAAAAATGCGTGCAATGGAGTTTCAATCTAAAATTAAAGCAGGGAATCGTAAGCGCGTTTCTTCTACTGAGTGTACCGAATGCTAACTGCCCATATACATTGTATTCCTCTCTAGTGCCCACTCTTTCTCGCGCCGCGCAGCTCCCACCAGTAAGGTTAAATCCAGCAAGCTGTAACTACTGCAAACTTATCAAAAGTATTAGGTTATGTTACATACTACGTTGTCACAAAGTTCCTCAAAGAATTCAGAGTGGAACGGTTTTATTTAAAGAAATAGGGTAATGCCATTACTCTCATTAGTAATTATTGTACGAAAGTTTATATGGGCGACTTGATTTTTAGTAAAAAAAATGTTAGGTTAGGTTGCATATCACCTATAATTGGGTTATAGTGCTCGAGATAATCCAGAGGAAAAACTCAACTGTTTTAAAATCATTATGTCCATTGGTAATTGAAATATTACAATAAAAATGGACTACGGATTACTATTTGATGAAAAAATGTTAGGTTATTTTGTAATTCGCATCAAGCGCTACAGATAATTTAGGAAAAAGGCACAATTATAAAGCATGTTTGTTTAAGGAAATGCGGTAATACCATTATTCCTATTAATAATTATTAGAACTAAACTCTATTTGTTGAGCATTGAGCTAGAACGTAAACAAACGCTTGACAGGTGCGTTGATTGACCGGATGTGTATTTACGTAATATCCCTTGCGTTTCTAAATTAACGTTCGCGCCGTCAAAATTCATTTTTAGAAGAATTGGTGATTCTGAAAAGAACCATTTTTTAAAGTAAAGGTGTTGTTAGGGCGACTAATTTCTTTCGTAATTTAGTGGACTGTATGTTCGTTCGTCGTTCATTACCCCAACAGATAATGAAAATGTTTGAAATGAATTTACTGGTTTTTCTGTAATTAGTCACAGCAAGATATTAGTAAATTCTCCTACCTTTTGGCACTTGTGGTTGTCGGCAAGTTGTCCTTGTCGGTGTTCTGTTTTCTACCTCGAGGGCCCTCTAATCAGCATCAGCAATCAGACTTAAATAATAACGTAGCACACACATAAAACAATTAACAATCACGTTGAGCTGCCTCGTGGATATTAACCGGATCTTCCATATATCAAGCTCCGGCTCGCAGCGCCACTTGGCGGGAAAAATTACGCTAAACCCTGCTGTGACGCGGGAAATTTGAACTTCAATATGAAAAATGAGTTAAGTTGCTCCAACAGGTGTGGAGACATCTGCTTACCGGCATTTACTCAAGTTTCGTCGGTATAAAAAATTATTCGACCTGCTTCCCGATATTTTCGGATAGTTTTAAGATAATTTCGACGCCACGTTAAAGTTTTAGTATCCCAAAACTCCTTTAAAAGTCTTTTTACTGTTGCAACACTAACATCCACTGTTTTAGCAACAAATTGTACAATGTCAGTCAGTAAAATCTCAGGATTTTCTTCTAACATCGAGTTATACAATTTTACCATTAATTGTTTTTCATTTAAAGTAGTAGGACGCCCCCTACGATTACACGTTTCTGGAACAACTTGCTCCATTTTAGGAAAATAAGCACCAGGCACTGTACAAACGCCCCGAAAACCGATAAGCACTGCTCAAAAAGCACACAAACTTAACCCGGTTATTACAAGTGCAAAGTAAAGGTTTTGAGCGTAATTACTCCTTAAGTAATAAGGCATTAGCGTTATCTAGCGTAGACCAATCAGAGCGCGCGCTCGGGTGAGTCAAACACGTGCGTTTGTTGACGTTCTAGCTCAATGCTCAACAAATAGAGTTTAAGTGAAAATAAACACCATTGTATTAGAAATATTGGATTATGTTGTATTACATGTAATTACTAGATAATTCAAAGAAAAGGCAAGAGTGAAAATGCTTTGTCTAGGTAATTGGATAATACAATTACAACCATTGCACTGAAATTAACAGTTACGTGTGACACGAGAATGGTAGCGAAGGGGGGACCCCTTGTTCTATTTCTTAGAAACTGTTAAAGTGAAGAACGGGCGAAGGGCGGGGAGAAACCCGGGAAAGAGACGAAAGAAGGGGGATGACTGGGGGCGGGAGAGAAGACAGGGGGAAAACGGATGAGGAAATAGTTGAAAGAATGAAAAATAAACGAGGGAATGACTGCAAATGGAAAGAGGAAGGGGAGTGAAGAAAATAAATTAGGAAATACGAGAGGAACAAACAAAGACAGATAAGTGCAAGAAGAAATCAGAAAAGGAAAAGAAAGGATTTGAAGAACGGAAAGGGGAAGGTAGAAAAAATGGGTAAGCAAGTGTCGATAGGTAAAAATAGTGCAAGAAGCTTCTCTGCCATTTGAGAAGGGCACGTAACTTTGGGGTACGGGTGGTCTTACAATATAGCCATTTGATGCTGGCGCATGTTTACCCTCCATCCCTAGCAGTGCCCTACGCTCCGGGCGTTGAAAGTAATAGTATTAATCGGCACAACAAACGATGCTAAGCATGGAAGAATGGTGCACGTTTGCAATGTTGACTCTAAAAATAATTCACCACCACCCAGCGAATCAAGATATTGTCATCAGGTTTGTTTCAATCAAAACGTAAGCTACTGACCTATCCTGCACACAGGTATAATTTACTGGTTGCTTTTAAAGCCGCATATAAAAGCAACCTTCCTGAAACACCGAGAAATACATAAAGAAACGTGGAAAAGCCCCGATGGAAGAACAAAGAACCAGGTAGACCATTTGCTAATTGCATTGAAACATAGTGCATGTATAGAAAATGTAAAAAGTGCCAGAGGAGCAGAAATAGACTCAGGTCACTACCTGGTGTGGGCCAAAATAAACCAAGAGATATCCTGGGAAAAGAAAATAAGAAAGAAACAGCAAAATAGATGGGATTTAAGACCCCTACAGAAGGAGCGAAATATGAAAGAAGAATATGAGCAGGAAGTAGAAAAAATACTACAGACAGAAAGCAAGAAAGAAGAAACGGAAGACACTAAAAGAAACATTAGAATAAGTTGCAAAGAAATTGCTACGAAATAAAAAAGTTAAGATGAATATTCGGTTCGATGACGAATGCAAAGAAATAGCAGAACAGCTGAACAAAGCAAAAATGAAAATGCTGCACGAAAAAACGAAACAAAGTGAAGACCAATTTAAAGACAACAGAAAGGAGGCGAAGAAAATATTAGAGAGAATAAACGAAAGAATCAAGAAGATATGATAGTCGTGATAGAATAAAACTACAACAAACAAGACGTAAGAACTTTCTACAAAAAAATAGGAATAACGAGGAAAAGTCATCAGCCGAAAGTCAATCTGTGCAGAGATAAAAACAGAGAAATAATTGGTGGTAAAGAAGAAATACTCGAGAGATGGAAAGAGCACTACCAAGAGATAATGGGGATGAGAGAAGAACAGGAAATTAAAGGAAGAAAAAAGGATGAACAAAGTCAACAAGAAATACCAACACCGGAAGAATTTGATGAGGTGATATAAAAACTGAGAAACAACAAGACACCAGGGAAAGACAAAATACAAAGTGAACTAATAAAAGCAGGAGAACAACAACTAACTGACAGACTGTACAACTTGATTTGTGAAGTATGGGCAAAGAAAACAATGCCAAATGAATGGCGAGAGGCGGTAATCAACCCTGTTTACAAAAAAGGGATAGACGCGATTGCAACAATTATCGACCAATTTCAATCCTAAATGTAGCGTATAAAATCCTGGCGACAATACTAAATAACAGATTAAAAGAAATTACAGAAAAAGAAATCGGAGAATACCAGTGTGGGTTCAGAAAAAATAGATCTGTAACGGACCAGCTGTTCACAATAAGACAATTACAGGAAAAAACGAGATGGAAAGCAATAACGCTGCACATGCTTTTTATTGACTACAAACAGGCTTACGAGAGTGTAAAAAGGAAAAAACTATTTACAACAATGGAAAACCTAGAACTCCGAAAAGGAATAACGGATCTGGTCAAGATAACATTAGAAGAAACCTGGAGTGAAGTCAAAGTAAAAGGAGAAAGCACCCCAAAATGTAAGACAACAGAAGGATTACGACAAGGAGACCCGCTCTCCACAACTTTATTCAATATAGCTTTGGAAGGAGTAATGAGAAATAGCAAAACAAAGAGAAATAACAACATTCTAAAAAACTCATACCAAGTTATGGCATATGCGGATGACCTAATAATTATTTCCAGAATAAAAGAAGAACTTGAATTGTGTGCCCTTGAAAATTCAAATTTCGCATTTTAGAAGGCGGTGCTAGTTAACGGATGGCCGGTGCCTCAGTATGCTGTATGTCTATAGGTCTCTCGCATACTTGCAAAAGCGGACCGACCCCATTGTCATAGATATCCCACAAAAAACGGATTTTTGAAATTACGTCGGTTCGAGGGGCGTCCAGCGAGATCGCCCTCCATGCCGCGTCGCAGTACTCGGAACGTTTTATGTAACAGCGAAAACCCCGTCTACGGAATTACGGCATAGAGAGTAAAAATTTGACGCGCCCCCTGTCAGCCACCTGCATAAGCCTATTCGGTTGGGTAATAGTCGCGAAGTTCTTTACTGCGGCGCAGATACCATAGCGTTAGTATTTTCTTTTAAAAATACAGGCAAAACCTCGTCAATTCGCAAACGGGGATTGACACAACATGCCAGTCCGAACGACGAACCGTTTAGCAAGCATTTCAGTATAAACGTTGTTACGGGCCAAACGAGCTTTTTCGTAGACTCGCTTAGGAAAGATGGAAAAAGCCTTCAGCAAAACTCAGAGGAATAGGGGTGGTTCACGGAAACCGCTCACGGGAGGGAAATCAAATGTAGTTGTCTACAAGGTAGGTCAAAATTAGTGGGCGCCACCTTCCAAATCACAGCTGATTGCAGGTTCTCGTGGAAGGCCGAGAAGCCAACAGCTTACGGGAATCGGACTCACCTTTATTACACCTCCTCCTGTATATAAAGCTTACAAAGTTTATGCACAATACAATAAAATTACACAGAAATAAAAGATATGGTGGATTTTAAGACAAATACAATTCTACTAATTGAAATTGATGACACATAATGTAAAAACAAGATTACATTCAAAAGGGTAATATTTATGGCTTAATACAAGGGTAGTTGGAACGTTAGTTTTCTTCGGTAGGGAGTAGAGAGAGAGGCACAACTGGGGTGTTCCTAAATTCTTCGAGAAACACACGAAGAAAAAACGCAGGCACGCCACTGAAGGCTGGAATCACGATTGCGCTAGCAATCGCCAAGATGTTCTTTTTCGGGAAAACGGGAAATTTCGGAACGAAATATTCGCTGCACAAATTTCCAAGTTGTTTGTCGCAGCAGCGGCACATCCAGAAGGACAGGAAAGGGGTTCGATAATAATTCGCTAAAGGCGATCGGCAAATTTGCAATGAATTGCCTTCCACGGGTTAAAATTCCACCGTGTTGCTTTAAATCCGACACTTGTCGATGGTTCTGTTCACCCCACGGTGATGGACACCCATCGAAAACCCAAGCCGCCCTTGCAGTGTTTGATTTCGGCGCTAAGATCTTCGCAAGCAAGCGGGTCGAACGGAGATGTAAAATCGACTGAAGAAAGGACAGTATGCGAACATCCAACAGCTGGAAGATTTCATCATATTCCGAAATATGGTGCAATAATTCTAGAATAATTTAACACGTAGGGCCCCCTTCAACAGGAGGAAATTCCCAACAAACGTCCACGGCCAAGCGCGCAGACAAAACATTAATGGGCATTTTTCCATGATAACAACTAAAACTATATTCGGGAAATAATAAGATAGTAATCAGCTACAGAGCGGCAATTAAAGTAAAACTTTAATTCTAATGAAGCGGCAAAATCAAACGAACATAACAACGGTTGATTGAGGTTATGTTTATATTAAAATTGTAATGGACTGGCCGTGTATGTTAGGTTATGTTTTATATCAAACGTCAACGTCATTAATCATACAGTGCCACAAAATAAAAAAAAAGCTAAAACGAAAAATATATTCAAATATCAAACATGTATGGTACTAAAATTGCAATGAGCTATATAGTTGTTTAAATTTAATGACATAACCCACAAATATTAGGTTATGTTGCATTTCGTAGCCATAAAGTACCAAAATAATAGGATAAAAAACCTAGAGCGAGAACGTTTTATTTAAAAAAAAACATATGGGGTTAGTATTAGTACTAAACTTTGAGGCTCAAAGCTCTATTGGAAGTAGTTCTGTATGTCTTTCTATCTTGAGCTCATTTTTCTCACTCTGTCACTCCTAATTCCTGTAAGTTCATCATGATTGCTTTGGTCTTCCTCTCCTGTTTCATCCTTCCAGTTCGTCTGATAGCATCTGTTTCGGAATTTTCTCAAGTTCCATTCTTACCAAGTATCCCAACCATCTGTCGGTTTTGTTTGATTATGTTTACCATCTTGATTTGTTGTACTTTTCCTGTAGTTTTGTATTCATCCGTCTTCTCCGCAGTTCGCCTTCATTCACGAAATATTCTTCTTAAGATCGTTCTCTCAGACATACAGAGCGTCATCATATCCTTTTATTTTAATACCCACGATTGACTTCCAAAAGTCGCTGCCTCTCGGATTGTGGTTTCATATAATTTCATTTAGCTGATCTAAACTCTATTTGTTGAGCATTGAGCTGGAACGTAAACAAACGCTTGACGAGTGCTTTGATTTACCGGATGTGTATTTGCGTAATATTCCTTGTGTTTCTAAATTACCGTTCGCGCCGTCAGAATTCTTTTTTAGAAAAATTTGTTTAAGTAAATATGTTTTATGGACTTGGAGACGTCTGCATTACAAATATTGACGTAAAAGCAATCCCCTGTTAAGTAGTCCAATGCGTGGTTGACAAATAGGTGCATCATGTTAAATCCTGCAATCCATTAATTAGTCGGACACAAATAAATACATAATAGTAAAAGCACACTTAATTATTAACAATTAATATAATATAATAATAATTATGTGCTGCGTTTAACTAATGGCAAACTATTTACCGTTCAGTCAGAAGTAATTTTTCTTTAACGAGTCATTTAATGGTGTTCTTGTCATAATAAGACTATTATTTACGTAATGTGAACATATTTTGAAATAGACATTTGCATACCTAATATTATTACATACTTAACTGCTGGCGTCATCATCATCGTCACACAAACTTAACCCGGTAATTACGAGTGCAAAGTAAAGGTTTTGAGCGTCAATTACTCCTTAAGTAATGAGGCATTAGTGTTATCTAGCGTAGACCAATCACAGCGCGCGCTCGGGTGACTCAAACACGTGCGTTTGTTTACGTTCTAGCTCAATGCTCAACAAATAGAGTTTAGAAATATTTTTTGACTGTGAGTGAACTACATACTCATTTAAATATAATGATACAAACCTAAAAATGCGATGTCATATTATGTTTTACACGGTGTAACCATAAAAGGCCTAAAAGAAAAAAATAAAAATATATATTCAAATAGACATATTATATGAAGTAGATAATGGCACTACAATTAAGATGAAGTACATACTGATTAAAATTTAATGATGAATTCTAAAAATGTTAGGTTATATTATTTATTCCTTTTAAAATGAATGACATATTAAAACTATTTGGGCAACAGCAAATTAAAAACTTTTTAGATAGAATTATTAAAGATGCTATAACTTAATATAACCTAACCTACCAATCACAATGGCATTTGTGTGTGACGTCATGCGCTCAGCTTGGTATACCCGCAAGCAAAAACACGTGGTTATCAGTGTGGCGCGCGCAATACGTGAAGGTTAGGTTCCGTGCTTTGTTTTAAACTGTCAAACGAATTCGTTAAAATCCCGTGTTTGGTAGTGGATTATAGTAGCAAATCATTGAGACACAGAAATGTACAGGGTGACATATGGGAAACGGACGTTTTTCAAATGAAAGTATACTCAGTTGATTTTGATGAAAAAATTATTTTATTTTACAAAACGAAAGATCAACATCTACTATTTAATTTAACATAGTTAGGTATGAAAAAATATGTCGCTCAGGTGGCGGCCATCCTCTTGAATGCACACTTCAAGTCTGTGCCGGAAGTTATCCATAACTTTGGCTAACAGCTCTCGTTCAATCAAATGCACCTCTTCTGTAATGGCATCTTTCAACGCCATTAAGTTACGGGGTTTGTGAACATAACCACCTTCTTTTAAGTATCCCCACAGGAAAAATCACAAGTCCGGTGATTTTGGGGGCCAGGGCACGTCACCCAAACGCGAAATGAGGCATTGAGGGAACATGTACCTCACAACTGCCATCGATGCGTTGGCAGTGTGCGCTGTGGCACCATCTTGTTGAAAATAAACATTTCTTATGTTTATTCGTAGGCTTTGAAGTTAACGATTCGAGTTCACTGTCATTCGTCGTAAGGTCGTTCTCCTCAAAAAGAAAACGGTCCGATTGCACCGAAAAGTGCAACTGCACACCAAACTGTCACACGCTCAGAGTGTAGAGGTTTTTCATGGGTGTTGCGAGGATTTTCAGGGGCCCAATAGCGAAAGTTTTGTTTATTTACCGAACCATTTAAGTAAACATGAGCTTCATAGTTCATTATCACTTTTGGGTTTTCTTCAAACACCACTTGCATACGCATAGCGAAGTCCCGTCGTTGTGGATAGTCCCTCACATTGAGCTGCTGAACCACCTGCTTTTTGTGTGGATGAAATTTTAAATCAAAACGTAAAATTTTTTTTCACAGGTTTGTCTGTAACTCGCGTGCATGTTGACGTGCCGATCGACTGGGGCTCCTCATGATTGCCTCTGTCACTCTGGCGATGTTTTCTGGTGTCCTCCCACTTCTTCTAGGGCCTGGCGGCTTTTTCTTTGTAATGTTTGCTCTTAATCTGAAACCTTCAACCCATCACAGAATGAAGAATCGTATTGCGGCTTGAAACTGCGCCATTCCGACCGATATTAAAGTGGCGACGAAAGATCTGCTGTGTTGCAATGACAGACTCACCATTTAGAACAAATGTATCGTATGCGAACACGCGTTGCTGTATCGTCCACTCTCCATTGTAACTAAAACGGTAGGCCACGTCGTAGCGAATGTTCCCAACCGCATCTCGCTACCACCACTTATAGTTGTATACTAGCCATTCTAAAAACGTCAGTTTCGTATGTCACCCTGTACAATTTCATTGAGTTCCCTCTATATTTATTTTCTACATTATTCTTAAATGGCAGTTAAGGCCATGTTTCTACTCTCACCATGCTGAAAATTAGCGGCCTGATTTTTGTTGGTACACCAAACTGAAGAAAAGTTACACAACGCACATGCCTATTAACAAACAGATACGAGGGTTTCCTTTTTACTTTCCCATACCTTATAGGTATAGGGTAAGTATTGAATTCATGAAAATTTGCGAAATCGAGATTTTAACGGAAATATCCGTTTTGGGTCTCTAGGAACCCAAAAAAGTGGTTTTTAAAAAATGTCTGTCTGTGGGTGGGTATGTACGTATGTACGTACGTATGCATGTGACGCTCCTACAGTCGAAAGTATTGCTCCGATTTTGATGCGCTTTGGAATGCGGGGGTGTATCGAAAATTCATCGAAAAAATAAGCTTTTCAAAAAAATCCGAAACCGGAAGCGGAAGTTACGCATGTTTTTTTGGTATCACTTTTTTCGTGATTACAATTTTGAAACTTTTATCGCGGATAACGATAGAGGGTCATAAGAAAAATCTGTTAGTTTTTTGCCGAACTCGCTAGCTTTAAAATGTAGGGCGCTATGATTTTTTGAAAATTTTGAGTTTAACGCCCAATTACTCGAAAACGGATGAATCGATTCAAATGATTTTTATTTTCTGAATAGTATATGAAGGGTAAAATGAGGTGATATAAAAAGTTTTTTTGAAAAATTATAAGGGGCCTAAATTACGAATTTTCAAAATTTTGGAAATTTTCAAAAAATTATTTCTCAAAAACTGCTCCAAGGAATTTTTTTAAATTTCATATGTCGATAGACCTCGCAAGGGGCTATCGATATGTTTTTGAAGAACTCCGTAATTTTCCTGTGGCGCCCTCTACGAAGCTTGGAAGTTTGAAACTTCAAACTCCTTTAATTAATAAACGAAAAAAGATAGGAAGCTGGGGTTTTCACTGAATCGCTCAGTGCGTAATGGAGCATATGAATATGCAAAGAAATATTACACTCGTGGATATATGTAAGCGCACCGGCCCCCTCCCCCTCTTTTTTAGGAAAATATTTTTTTTATTCTAACGGTTGTTATTTGTTTGCGCCAAAGAATCTTTTTCCGCGAAAATAAAAAAATCGATTTTTTTATGCCCTACAAAATATAATTTCCAGGGACTTAGAAAATTTTATCTCGGTAGCAATAGCGATCGGTACTAGTTAGACCGCGCGACGGCCTAGCGGTACGGACAGCCCCGCGCACTTTGGTTCAGAACCATTGCCATACTGTCGCGCTACATTCATTTCTTTAACCGGTATTACAACAACAAGTTATAAATTATTTATCAAAATTTTGTATTTAATACTTAATTTGATATATATAATTATTATTTATATATATATAATTTGAAATAAAGATGATATGAACAGTTTCCAGTATGGGAAAGTCCAGGGAGGTAGTCGCGTCCACTTATTATATTTCGGGATTAAAGAACAAAAACAAATACTTATCATCGAAAATGGATTTATTGTTTTTCAAAATATTCTCCATGAAGATCAATACACTTTTGCATGCACAAAGCACTTTTTCCAATCCGATTGAGGTATCTCCAAAACATGCATTTTGAACGCATCAACCGCTTCTTCAGGTGTCGAAAAACGTTGACCTCACAGTTTATTTTTGATGTTCGGGAATAAAAAGAAGTCATTGGGTGCCAAATCAGGACTACACGGCGGCTGACTCATCAAATCGACGTTTTGAGTGCTCAAAAAGTCACTTGTTCGAGCCGATGTGTGAGGGCTCGCATTGTCGTGGTGGAGAATAATTCGTCTTCGGCGGTTTGTTTTCCTTATTTCTCCGAAGACTTGTGGCAAACAAATGGTTGTGTACCATTCAGAAGTGATCGTTCTACGTTGCACCAATGGTGCTGAGACATGTCTAGTTTTTCCGAAAAAACAGGCGACCATTTGCTTCGAAGTGCTTCGAGCACGAACGACTTTTGTTGTGTTTGGCTCGCCTTGGAAGCTCCGCACAGTCGACTGCTGTTTACTTCCGGCTCATACGCGTAGATCCACGATTCGTCACCTGTCACGATGTCATACTCATGTTTTGAAGCACCGCGATCGAATTTTTTGAGCATTTCTGCGACCAATTGACACGGGCTTGTTTTTGAGCGATTGTCAAATTATGTGGGATCCAACGCGAACAAATCTTTTTTGCGGCCAAATGTTCATGCAATATTGAATGTTCAAGGATACCTCAATCTCACGATAAGTCACTGAGAATCTTGCAGTATCAGTTCACGCACCGCATCAATGTTTTTCGGAACAACAACCGATTTTGGACGACCTTCATGAAATTCGTAATTGAGCGAACTACAGCCACGATTGAATTCGGTAAACCATTGATAAACACTGGTCTTTGACGGTGCTTCATTGCCAAAAATCGAATTAAGTTCATCGATGCACTGTTGTTGAGTTAATCCACGTCGAAAGTTGTAAAAAATAATCGCACGAATATGTTCACGATTTTAATTCCATATTTTGGCCGATATGAATTTTTCAAGTAATTGTAAACAACACAAATAGCGCTCGTACGTCAAAACGTTCTGAGTACGTATACCGTCAAAAATGTCAAAACTTTATGATAGAGACGTCAGTTGCCAGATGGCAGCACTAGAGCTGCCCATCCCGAGATATAAAAAACAACCCTCGTACGAATATAAGTTTTTTTTTTTAGGTGCAAGACCATTTCCAACAGAATCTCCTAGGAGTTTCACCAGTGAACACAGTTACAGAAGTTATTCAGGAAATCAGCAAAAGTCAGCTTACAACGATAAAATGGATTGGCAGAAAGCTGCCGAGGCTTGGGCTGCAAGATCCAAAGGTGAAGGACTTGGAAAATGTATTCAAGCATGTTTGACCCCTTTCTGTTATGTTAACAGGTACTCCAAAAGATAGAACTCCAAGGTATGACAGCAAAAGTCCTAGATCAGTTCGATCCACGCCAAGAACTAACACTTCACCACATTCGATGTCGTTGGGAGACCAAACACCTTTATATGATGAGAACGTTTAATAATCATTGCCTGCTGCTAGTTTACTGCAAATACGAACTCTTATATACATATAACGTTGTATATGTAAAGCCTGTTATGGAAATGGAATACTTGATTTCCTTTCTATGGATTATAATTTTTTTATATCTTGAATTTTAATGTTCGCTCTCCAGTTAAATTAGGTTGTTTACTATGATGGTCTTAGGTACTGTAGGGCACTTTGTTTTTGACGGTACTCTTTGTTTCGAGTTCATTATAACCTAACCAAACCGATGTATTTATTATTTTTATGTTTTACCGTTTGATATGACAATCCTGCATCTTGAACAAAAGAGCATATATTTTAAAATTTAAAATATGGCAAAACTATCTATGTAATAAAACTGTTAATGTGAAGAAGATTTACTTTACTTGTACAATTGAGAACCATAAACACTTGCTGCATGGCGCAGAGTTAATTTATAATTCAACTCTACTATTATTGGTCCAAATACATGGGTTTTGTAAATAATTTTAAGAAGTTGTTTTATTTTATGGCAAGTCATTGTAATTAACCCTGAAATACAAAAATATAATTTTTCTGAAATTGCAATCCTGATACCAACAAGCGCGTTCACAGGGACACAAGTTTGATGATATTCACAATCAGAGCTGGTGTGTGGCGTTTTTCTTGAGAGAATGCTGTGCGCATTTCCAAAAAAAAGAAATGAACAACAAATTGTTTTCAAAATACAGAGTTTTAAATTATTATTTATTAAATAATTACAATTTCAGAAAAGCCTATATTTATTTTAGTTTAAATTTACTACGGAGATTGTTCAACCAGCGTTGCTCTCGCGACACATTCTGGCTGTTCTTAAGAGAAATCTGGTTGTCCTACGTAACATATTGTTATTCCGAATTACTTCTGCTGCCTCAAAAATGCGTCTCCTAAGATCTTCAACAGTCTCTGATGGTATTTGGTATACTATATCTTTCATATGGCCCCACAAATAATAATCTAAACAAGTTAAGCCCGGAGATCTTGGGGGCCAGGGGTGCTGTTTACCTCTACCAATTATACGTCCTTTCAAGCATAGATTCAACAATTGTCTTGTTGTCACGTAATGCAAAGTGCACAGGGGCACCATCGTGCTGGTGCCACATACCTTGTCTGATCGCCAGAGGGATATCCATCTAACAATTGTAACGCCTAGTTGGCAACAACAATACTACTGACTACTAAGTGCAATAATAAAAACTACCGGTAAGTTTCAGGTGTCGAGAGTAAAGGTCGACCAGCTCAAGGTGAAAAAGGGGGGGTTAAATAAAAAGCCTAGGCGCCACCTATTTTGAAAATCAATCTTAGCCCTCGACGATGTCATGATGGATAAAACAGGAACCTCCCTGGAATCTAACTTACCTTAGACGATTGCTAACTTAGAAAAACTATGGGGAAAGAAAAACACAATCAAACAAGAAAGTCCGGACAATTAAACTTTTAATGCACAGCAAACGACAACGAGATCAACATACTGGAAAATTAACAACATGGTAACACACAGAATTATTAACAGAGAAAAGTATTTATATAAATCGACAGATAATTTACGGGACGCAATAAAGCGAAAGAACAAACTTGAGTTATTATAATAATCAAAATTACAAATCTATACAACGCGACTAAATTACCAAGTATTCGAAGTCGACGAGATCTCGTTACTCAATACCTAGATTCAAACATAATAGACCTAACAACGTAATTCAATAAAATTTTAACCTTTCGCAATATTTCCCAAAATTTGAATTATAACAAAAAAAAAGGTTTGACTACAATTTCCAAATTAAAACATGAAAAGTACAGATTTAAATTACAACAAAAGTCTGACGACGATTTCCAAATTAAACATGAAAAGTACAAATTTATCGAACGCACCTCATATAAGTTCAAAAATTCAAATTGTTATTACCACGGAACATATTATCAAGCGCACATACCCGTGGAAACACATTGTTGATATCGATGCTTCGAACTTCGCTGCTCTCTGCGATAAACGAATCCATTGAACGTTCGCCAGGTCTGCTTTGCTTCAAATTGAACAAGATGACCAGGAATGCAAGATAAATCCAATTAAATGTTGAAGACTCGAGCGGGAATAATTTCCAAACCGTATGAAGTCCATACGGGAAAAGACGCCTCAATAAATCCAAGGGAAAATTGCAAAAACAAACAAAAGCTTAAATTTCATTCTTACCGAACGATGAAATTTTCGGCGATAGGGAACCTCTAGGTCAATGGCACAATCAAATTGGGTAAACAAAATCCTAGGAAAATTAACTCTCATACACGTCCTAGCGTTCCTCCAAGGAGGGCAACCAAACCCAAGGAACGACGGCATAAGGAAAAATTCCTCTAACAACTACGGTCTTAAATTGGGAGATCCATCCCTAGCTTACAACAGCTAACTAGAACCGAAGCAGCGTGCACTACCACGAGGATTTCTCAACTCAACTCCCCCGATCCGCGTAGCATACATCCAGCAAGTAAAAGTTAAACGAATGCCAGTCGAAAAGTTACGAGTTCGAAATTCAAATAAATCCAAAATATTCAAAATAGGTATATGCAACCCAAATTACGAAAAGGAAAATCTAAAGCAAAACAATGAGGAGTACAAAATCGGAACGTTATACAATCCTCCAAAATGATCTTCTAGAAAAAACCGATAAGCATGTAATCAATGATTCCACACCAGATATTCACTGAAAACCTATGGTGATAATTTGACACTGTGATTTTGTGTGGATTCTCCAAATCCCAAGAATGGATGTTCTTTCTCAAGTATGTATTTAGTAAACGCCGTTTCTAAAGCCCCGGTAAACGATATCCCACTAAGCTCCCGTTAAAAGTAAAATGTTACATCCATGGTATTAATTCACATAGGATTTCCGTATAAAATTAATCTTCTGTAAATATTAGCTCCATTAATTATTTGACAGCAAAATTTCGTTTTCGATTTCATATTTCACTAGCTGTGTAAAAGTTATATTCTAAGAAATATCATTTTAAGCAGTTAATAACACAAGCGAATATTGACGAAAGGGGTCTCTTTGCGAAGGGCGGGTGAAAAGTCGGGAAAGAAATGAAAGGATGGAAAAACAGGACAGGAGAGAATAAGAAAACATTGGAAAGGGGGTGTCAGAAGGAATAAGAAAGGGGCAGGTAAGGGTACGCAGGAAAAGAGGAAAGCGAAAAAGATAGGAGGGAAAAAGAAAAATAGAAAAGCAATTGAAGAGAGGCAAGACGAGGAACGAGGGATAAATGCTAATCAGGGGAGAAAAAAAAAGAATGGAAAAGGGAACGCAAGAAGGAAAAGGAGAAAGAGGGTGAGGAAATAAGAAAAGCAAAAAGACGAGTTTTTTAGAAGCAGTGGGGTCGGTAAAAAAATAGGTAGAAGGAAGAAAAACATTGGCAATTATTTTTTATAAAACAAGGGCCGGAAGGTACTAGGTTAGGCTGATAAGTAACGCCTCCAACTCACCAAAATGACTTCTAATTGCGATAAATTAAAAAACATAAAAGAAAAAGTGTATTCTTTAAACTACACTGATGGACAAAATTAGCGCACCACTTAATAAATTTTGGATTAATTCTTTCACAATCTTAGAATACTTATCAAAATTAATTTAATTTATTGAAATAAGAATACAAAGAATTGTTTTTCGATGATTTCGTACAATTTTGTTATGAAACAAAGTACCAAAAAATAATCCATATTTTATTTAAATATTCAGTGAAAACTTAGGCATGAAAAAAATTGAAAATAAACAAGAGTTTCAGTTTCAATATCGTGTATAGCCGCCTCTAGCTCGAATAACTTCCCTCAAATGTCTTTGGATGCTATGGAAAAGATTTGTTATGAAATCTTGGGGAATTTTATGCCATTCTTCAAGAGCCGCGGTTTTCCAGCTCAGCCAAGTTTTCAGGAGCAGGATGTCGATGTCGAATGCGTCGTTTAAAATGATCCCAAACATGTTCTAGCACATTCAAGTCAGGACTACGCGCTGGCCACTCTAAACGTTGAATGCCAACCTCGTTCAGATATTCGTTCACGATCTGGGCTCGGTGCGGTCTGGCATTATCGTCCACAAGCAAAAAATTGTCGCCTATCTAAGGTGCAAAAGGTGCTACATGTTCTTCTAGAATCTCCTGGATGTACCTCGGAGCGTTTAATGTTCTTCCTCGGATCACTACAAGATCCATACGAGCCTCGAAAGAAATGCCACCCCAAAACATTATTGACCCCCCACGGAAAGGCACTTGGGGAACCATACATGCTTGGCTGTATCTTTCTCCTGGTCTTCTCCAGATAAAAGTGCGTCCATCGGAAGATTTTAAACCTATTCTGACTTCATCAGTAAACACGACTCTCATCCAGTCATACAAATCCAAATCCACATGTTCCCGAGCAAACTGAAGCCTAGCTTGCTTGTGGGTTATGGTTAAGAGAGGGCCTGTGGCGGGGTGTCTTGCACGCAATCCAGATTCCTGGAGCCTTCTTCTTGCTGTTTTGGAAGAAATCGCGACATTTCTAACATCTTGAAGTCGATTTTTTATCTCGTTTCCGGTGAAGAACCGATTTCTTAATGCTTGTTGCCGTATAAACCGATCGTCGATTTGGTTTATGGACCTTGGTCGGCCTTGCCCTGGTCTCCTAGCATGTGAACCTGTTGCCCTAAACCGCTGAAGACATCGACCAATAGTCGTATGATGAACAGCAAGCTTCCGTGCAACCTCACGTTGGCTATACCCTTCTTCCATCAAGGTGACAATTTTTACAGCATTATGCTCACTTAGATTTCTTACTGGAGGCATTTCAATGTGTACACAATTCGAACAAAGTGAATATCTGATCACAAGTTGAGAAAACACAGGAAAATCAAACCCACAACGCTATTACACTTGCAGACAATAACAATGCAATATTTCAGATTAGCGCAAAACAAATTTTAACTTGCATTGACATGACTAAAAAGAGTACAAACTGTTTCATTGTTTCAGAAAATGTATGATTTATAAGCCTCCACGATAAAGAAATTTATATATTCAAAAATTTATAGGTGGTGCGCTAATTTTGTCCATCAGTGTATATCAATATTTTTCAACATAACTACCGTTTCGTCCTGTGGATATCTCACAACGTAAAACACATTTTTATCATTCCGTTGATGAAGAATTCTTTCGGTTTCTGTTTAATTCACTCACGTATTGCAAGTTTAACTCTGTCGGCTGTATGCTATTGGTTACCCTTAGATGCTGCTTAGACTCAGGAATAATAAAATCAGAAGGGAACAAGTTCTGACTAGGCCGACTAGGGTGAACGCAAAACAATTTCGAATTTCAGAGTTTCATTGTCTGCGCAGTTTCTCGAGAACAATGTGGCATGGCGTTGTCGTGATTCAGAAGAAAACTATTGCAATAGGGCCTGAATCACATTTCATACTCTTTCTTTCGAAATTCTGACTTGATCAGTGTTATTCTATTTAATTCGCCTGTTTTTATTAATCATCCCATACCAGTGGCGGCTCGCGGGTAAGAAAATAGGTAAAGTGCTATTATAATTTCACAAATAATAACAAATAGAAAAAATATAATTCAATGTTAACTTACCTAGTTTTTGTAGACCAAGTCTTTCTGTCTGTCCTTTAATGCAGAAAAATTATTTATTACGTCTTCGTAAAATGGTTGATTTTTTATTAATTCTAATAAGAGTTCTTTTTGAATTGAAATATTTGCCAAACAGAGCCTATCTTGAGATACTGCATTTCTTAAGTTTGTTTTTATTCGTTTAAGGCAAGAAAAACTTCTTTCCGCTGATGCACTTGTCGACGGAATAGTTAATATGAGGCACAACAATTTGTAGGCTTCGGTAAAAATTTCTTTGTTCTCATTGAGATTTTCTAGTAATTCTTGGGTCTGTAGATTGCGGTAACTTTCATCGGCATAAAGAAGATTTAATTCGTTTTTAAGACGCTGACTTTTTGTAAATATTTTGCCATAAAATTGACCTAAACATTGAAATGCTTTAGACGGAAAGCACGACTCATATTGTTCGAATTTCGTAGTATCAGCCAAAGACATGAATTGTAACTTATCGTAGTCTTGAAACCTTACTTCCATTTCCATTACAATGTCATCCAGTACTTAAAACAAAATTCTAAATTTTCTTCTGTCATTATTTGTAAAGCTAGCGCATTCCCGCTTAGGGCGCTTAGAAATATCGATTTGTGTTATTTCTATTTCGTTAGTCTTTTGGAAGAGTGTATCAAAGAAATCGTCATTCCTTTTCCTCTTTAATAGTTCAATAGTTTTATTTATTTTTGTGACACAAAAATGAATATCCAATGATTTCTTTTGAAGAAGTTCAAATAATATGTATGTGATAGAGAAAATATCATTAAATACTACAGCTAAAAATGTGAATTCAAAATTGTTGAAATCGTTTAAAAACCGACTGTCGAACCGTTCACATGAAGTTCAGCGGCTGTTTGCGACTAAACTCTTCACTTGCGCGATTCACCGTGAACCAATTGTAGATATTGACGCAGGGGTTACCATGGCAACGGAGGTATAAGTGCAGAGTTAAAATACGTCTGAAGCCGACTCTTCACTACAATTGCACGAGTATTTTAGGTAACATTTTTTATGGTTCACGCTCAACGGAATGCATTTAAAATTTAAATTTTTCTTTGTTTTCACTAAGCTTATTGTATCTACGAGTATGTATGCCATAAATAAACGACTCCTAATAGGTGTAATTTCACCTAGTTCACTTGGCGAGCCGCCACTATCCAATACGGTCTTCCAGGCCGTTATCTCATAGATCCCCATTTTACCTATAAAACTTGCTTAGCACCCCTAATTCAATGTCTTACACTGCAAATATCCATAGTATCTTCCTCATACACCTCATTTTCTTTTTCTTTTTATTAGCCCACAACATCCCATTGTTAGGCAAGGGTCTCCCTCATAAGGGGGGTTGTTGATCTACTCTAGAGGACGGTAAATAATGATCGGAGCGCAGTGTTCCGCGGGTAAAAAATTGACAATGGCACACTGCTTCAACCGAATAGCGAAACATGACTCCATTCTAAAAGCGATTGAGGGGGGTAAACAAATGACTACTCCGATACACCATACAATGCTGCCTTAAGAGGCATTACTTATCAGCCCAGTCTCGTATAAAATGTGAAAAAGTCTTCTGCCGTTTGTAGAGAGCAGGCGACTATACCGAGAGTGGTGACTCAACGCATAGGCTAATGTGATATTAGCCTATGCTCAGCGCTAGAGGGTTTACCTTTCAATCGGAAGGTCTACGGTTCGATTCCCGGGCTGTCTGTCTTGACTCAGTTTTTTTGTAGACACCCTTGATCGTATAGATAACTATTAGGATAGTAGGATCCATGAACTCCTATTATTCAATTTTTTTGGTGTTTCCTACGAGGTTTGTAAATTAAGTAATTAGACTGGTAGCGTAGCGTTCGATCTGGCAGCACTGGGAACGCGGGAGTGGAAGAGGCGGCAGATGAACATGTGATACGCCTTCAGTACGAGTTTGAACTCGCTAGAATCATTTGGTTGTCCGTAGCGATTTTTTTCGTGAAACAGTTTATCTAGTGCGTTCTGAAAATGAGTGACATCAATTTCGAGCAACGGTGTGCTCTCAGGTTGTGCTTTAGTCTTGGGCACAGTGCAACGGAAACTTTTGCAAAACTTCGGCAGGCTTACGGGGGATAGTGTTTAAGGCATTTTCAGAAGGAAGAGAGTCGATTGAAGATGAATCTTGCAGCGGAAGGCCTTTATTTTCAAGAACCGACGAAAATGTCGACAGAGTCCGGGATCTTGTGCGTTCAGATTGTCGGTTGACAGTCAGAATTATCGGGGAAGAGTTGAATTTGACTCACACCACCGTTTATCAGATTTTGACCAATGAATTGGGGACGAGAAAAATCTGCGCAAAAATAATTCAGGAAATTTTTTCACGGGACCAAAAGGACATCAGGAGGGAAAGGTGCCTTGATTTTTTGGAATCGATTGAAAATGATCCCCATTGTCTGCAACGTGTCATTACTGGTGACGAGTCTTGGATGTTTGAGTATGACCCGGAAACCAAGCACCACAGCATGGAATGGCACACTTCAGCCTCTCCAAGGCCAAAAAAGCAAGAATGAGCAAGTCGAAGTTCAAATGCATGCTGATTTGCTTTTTTAATAGCCAGGGAATCGTTCACAAAGAGTTTGTGCCTCAAGGCCAAATGATTAATCAACGCTTTTACAGAGAAGTTCTTGAAAAACTTCGAAAAAGGGTCATGCGTGTGCAACCAAACATCAAGAACAACTGGGTGTTGCATCACGACAATGCGCCTTGTCACACAGCAATTTCAATAAACGATTTTTTGGCCAGTAAGAACATTCCTGTGGCTCCTCAGCCTCCATATTCGCCCGGCTTAAATCGTTGTGACTTTTTCCTCTTCCCGAGACTGAAAAATCGCTGCAAGGAACGTCATTTTGGGACACTGGAAAACATTCAAACGGTTGTAAACGGCCAGCTGAAGGATATTCCGAGTGCCAGCACTGCTATGAAGAATAGAAGAACCGTATCCAGCGCTTTTAATCGAATAAAAAAATTGAAATAAATCAGTCTCATTACTTAATTTACACACCTCGTATATTACCGCTATTGACTAAAGAGGGGCTTAGGGTTCCGATGCGGAACCAGACTGACACCTATAACGGCCCCCTTCCTTGTGGGGAATGAACCTGCGATTACTTTTTTGGAAATTTTGGGGCCCCCTTTTTGCTAGCGTCTAGAGCAGAGTGCACAAAGTGCTTCCCTGTAGTTACGCCGCTGGCTGTTATTCTCTCAAAGGCGTCGTGACGCTATAGACAGAGTTATATATTTGATATCGGTTGCATAGCGGACGCCGGTCAAACGGTATTCGTAGTCCAGCACAATCCACGCTGGTCAGTACTCGGATGGGTGGACCAATATAGTGGCATATGCAACCGGCTGTGCTTCGGAGGGTACGTAAAACGATCGGTCCCGATTGTCATACGAACCTCTTTGACAATCGTAAACCTTGTAGTGGAACTTTTTTTCTCTGTTCGACGGGTTAGGTTAGCCTCCTGCCCGGCATACGTACAAAAGAGGGCTCACAGAACCTACTCCATTGTAGGTAATTAACAGGTCATTGACCTATATGCAGACGAGGATATTATTATTTATTTATAATAATTAATATTCAATAAATAATAGCTAAATGCCAAAAAGGCGTAAAAGTTTTTTATTTTATTTTATAGCTGAAGTAATTTTAGCAAGCTGCGCATAGGATTGGTCCCAAGAAACAAGCAGCGATTTCAGTTTTGTCCAGGCGGGCGACGGAGTTAAACCTGCAATACATTAGTGAATTAAACAGAAACCGAAAGAATTCTTCATCAACGGAATGATAAAAATGTGTTTTACGCTGCGAGATATCCACAGGACGAAACGGTAGTTGAAAAATGTTGATATAATTTAAAAAAATACACTTTTTTCTTTATAATGTTTTTTAATTTTTGAGTTTATCGCAATTAGAAGTGATTTTGGTGAGTTGGAGGCGTTACTTATCAGCCTAACCTACTACCTTCCGGTCCTTGTTTTATAAAAAATAATTGTCAATGTTTTTCTTCCTTCCTTCTACTTTTTTACCGACCCCATTGCTTCTGCAAACTCGTCTTTTTCCTTTTCTTATTTTCTCACCCTCTTTCTCCTTTTCCTTCTTCCGTTCCCTTTTCCATTTTTTCTTTTATCCCCTTATTTGCATTTAACCGCCGTTCCTTGTCTTGCCTATCTTCAATTGCTTTTCTATTTCTTTTCCTATTTTTTCTTTTCCAATCCTATCTTTTTCGCTTTCCCCTTTTTCTGTTTACCCTTTCCTTATTCCTTCTGACACCCCCTTTCCAATGTTTTCTCATTCTCTCCTGTCTTGTTTTCCATCCTTTCATTTCTTTCCCGTCTTTTCATCCGCCATTCGCAAAGGGACCACTTTCGTCAATATTCGCTTATGTTATTAACTGCTTAAAATGATATTTCTTAGAATATAACTTTTACAGCTAGTGAAATACAAAATCGAAAACGAAATTTTGCTGTCAAATAATTAAAGAATCTAAATCTTACAGAAGGTTAATTTTATATGGGACTCCTATGTGAATCAATACCATGGATGTAACATATCACTTTTAACGGGAGCTTAGTGGGATATCGTTTGCCGGGACTTTAGAAACGGCGTTTATTAAATACTTAAGAAATTCAAACTGGATTAGTGATATTTACCAATAGTTTATAGTTTGTACGTGGTAATACATATAATAAACAGGATTTATTCGCTTTTTCGGTAAAATTCTTATAAACTGACATTTTAAGACAGTAATAACAAACGTAAATTGTAACCTAAAAATATTTGTTTAAATATACTGGTTAAATTGATTTTCATAATTAAGTTAACATATTTGTTAACAAATCTGATATTAACTAATGAAACAAAAATGAATTGCGTAATTCCTGGTACAAACATGAAAGGTAAAATTCATAGGTTATGTTTATGAAATTATTAGTTTAATTATTAATTATATTGTAGTGCTGAGTAAAGCTGTGCAAGCATTATCCAAAATTGGAGACGAGCTTCATTTAGAAGCAAAAAAGGACTACATGATACTCCGTACCGCCAATATGACCACAACTGCATACTGTGTCTTTAAGTTTTATGATACCTTTTTCTCGAGTTACGAATTAGAAGACAGCGAAACAAATGATGATTTAGGTTGTATGCTGCCGATGAAAGCCTTGCTCGGTGTTTTTAAAGCACATGGCTATAAAGAGAAGAAGGTTGGACATAAATTAGAAACATTTCGTGAATGAAAATAAATTATGATTTTGTAGCCAGAGATCTGCAAAATAGAATTAGAACACAATGCATCAAGAATTATATTCAAGTTAAAGTACAGGCATGACGTGGTGGTTGTGCGTTCGTTGCATTTAAGTGATGGACAAATTGTTAATGTGACTTACAACAACGTTGCAGCAAACCAAATATGTGCAAACGCACAACTTTTTTCGCAAGTCCTTGCAAATTTCCAAATGGGGGATGATGATATGGGTGTGGAAGTTACTTTAAATAAGGCACTTATAAGGAATTACATAGAAGGTAATTGTTTCATGTTAATTTGTAATTGTAATTTGTAATTTGTAAACTTACAAAATGTTTTCTTTACTAGGGGATGTAAACAAACCAAAGGGAATTAGGTCACAGTTATCTTTAACGGCAGGTGAATTTAATAGCTTTAAGATAGGGGAGGTGACGAACATCACGTATTCCCTAAAACCATTTAGAGCTGCCGTTCATTTTGCTGAGATGTTCAATTTAAGTATTCTTTTAAATTTTGAAAAACCTGGAAGGTAAGTTTAGATTTTTTGTTGGTGATGGTTACACCAAATCAGGTGTTTTATAGGCCAGCCATTTTAACAATTCGAAATCCTACATTTGAAGCAAATTTCGTCATAGCAACATTAAGCACTGATCAGGCAACGCAATCGTCTCTGTCTTCAAGTGCAAAAAAGAAAAGCCAAAAAACAGATAAGGCTAATATGACAGTTCAAGACCAGCAGGTTCTGGAGAGCATTAATTGGGATAATGATTTTGATATGCAAGCCAGCGAAACAGGAGAAAGAAGAAATGGATTTAATGATATCATGAATAAAGGACGTTGCAGTACTAATTTGGATAACATAGATATAAGGACAGAAGAACCTCAACTAGCTAATGGAATAGACACAAATAACAAGAATAAAAGTGACGAGGATGTGATTGCGAATTCACCAGAATCTCCTCGCAGTAAACGAATAAAAACTATTTTTGGAAGGTGTTACGAAGCCACTTTTCATTCCACAATGCTGGATTTGGGAGGAGTTTTAGCTCCAGATAGTGATCCCGACTCGAATTAAAAATTGATTGAAGACTACAGATTGTTCTTGTGGTATCAATAAAATTTATTTAGGGTACAACGTCGCGAAAGATTTTCTACATGTTTGCTCTTTAATTCGTAATGATAATTATTGTGATGAATTTAAAACATTTACAAAATCACCAGAGAATACCCTGTGGTCTCATATTGGTTTTTTTTTTAAATGTACTTGCATTTATTCTTAAGTTATTGGGATTTCATAATATCAAAGTACAGTTTTTAAAAATACCGTTCTTATTTTCAACATTAGGAAAACGAAAAATATCTAATTGTGTCTGAAAACATATTGTGGACAAATGATTATCAAATATTTTTAATTTCCTCAACAAAATTCAATTCTCATTAGACACAAAGCTAGCAACGTTTGTATTTTTAGAAGGAACTACTGGTTTAGCTTCAGTCTTATTATCTACAAAATTACATTTTCTATTATTTTTCTCTTATTTTCCTGCTTTCAGTTTATATGTCGTCGAAACAGGTCAGTTCAAATTCTTGTGGCATATTTCTAAGATATCAATGATTATTTTGACCAAAAACTAATATTCTATTCCTATTTGAATGAGCACCGTAATAGTAATAGGTAACAGGACCTTTTTGCCAATCCTAAAACCACTTATAAAATTTCTAACTACTTGAGAACCTATACAACTTCCACCACTGTCACATACCTCACCAATAAATAAAAAAATCAGAAGAACTGTCTGTGTCATCAATATGTTCTTAATCTAAGAATAAATGTTTGAGATTACTATATGTATTACACACACAATACATTGAAATTGTGTATTTATGTGTATTCAGGTATGTACATAAAATTTATTTTCATTACTACCTCTGCTGTTTGTACTTTATTTAATTGTTAAAAATAAATTTGTAAGAATGAATTGATTATGAGTTCTGTGTATATATTTTTCTTAATTGTTATGCGTAACAGTAGGGACAATGTAGATCAGGGATCTCCAAACTACTGCCCGCGAGCACCACCAATCCGGACATCTGCGGGCCGGACATGCCCGGTATCTGGCCCGCCATAGATTATTTTCATTACATTGTAAAATTTACAATGTAAGTAATCAGATGTTTTTATTTAACGACCAATTAAGAAACACATTAACTGACATACACAATGAAATTGAACATTTTAACTGTAATTAATGATATGAGATTTATCCTAAAAACTTAAATAAGTGACAATACATAGGTAATTCACATAATGAAATTATAATTATGATTAATGAGATTTGTGTAGCTGTAACTTTCCACTGACAATTGTTTGCAGTTGTGGATCAAGTTTACTAGTGGAAATTAACAGCAGCGACTTCAAATGCTCATCAGTTAATTTGGATCTGCAAATATTTTTTGTATATTTCATTTTGGAGAATGTTTTTTTGCAAAGTAGCGCCGAAAGCGGAAAAAGCCACGAGTAAATTTATGCAACTGATCAAACTGTGTGAGTGGAAGACTCTTATAAAATTTCAGTAATGATGACTTTAAATATTTTTCTTTAAAAATATTGCTACACTGCAAATCAATCATTTCCATTTGAAGTTCTATGGCAAGGGTTTCTATATCGGCGTTAAAAGGATTTTGAAAAATCTTGATATTGTTTGCAATTGTATAAATCTGAAAAACGAGACTCAAAATTTGTTTTTAAAGCACCCAAAGCTTCAATTGCGAAATCTACCAGAAATGGAATCTTAGTTTGTTGACTGAATGTTTGGCATGTATTAAAGTGTGTGAAACATTTTTGGTTCAATTGACATTGAAACAAAACAATTTTTTGTCGAAAGGACTTAATATGAATGTATAAATCAGACAGAAGTTGGTTTTGTCTTTGTAATTTTAAATTAAGGTCATTCATATGTTAGTTAAATCTGTATAAAATAATAACTTCCATAACCACTCATTGTTTTGTAACTCAGCCAGAGGACGATTCCTTTCATTCAAGAAAATTTCGATTATTGCTCGGAGCTCAAAAAATCGCATTCGAAATTTTCCGCAGCTAAGCCAGCGTACTGCAGTGTTATATGGTAAGTCATTTTCTCCAATCTCTTCAATAAACTCGCGGAAATGACGATGATTGAGCGCATGTGGTCTGATATAATTGACAGCTGACATGACTGGCTTTAAAACTTCTGACATATCCAAGCAATTTCTGAAAGACTGTTGATGAATTATGCGATGTACGATTCATGGGCGCCGGCAAGGGGGTTGCCCCCCCCTGTAAAATTAAAATACTATATAAAAGCGATTTTCTCTTCATTTCTTCATAGTTAATCGCGCCCACGTCATCCATAATTTATTATATCCATTGCGTGGATGTCCCCTAGTTCTCTTTCCGTCTATCTTCCCTTCTATGATCGTTTTCAGAATTCCTTCCCGGCGAAGAATATGTACAATTAGTTGGTCTCGTCTTTTCTGTATCTGTTCCATACATACTTGAAAATTATACCAAAAAATGCCAGAAATACGAAAATATATCTGATATAGAATTTAAAATACCCAGAATAACACAGCGTCAAACTATGAGATCAAATACTTTAGAATATCTATTTTTATTCCGTATTTACGAAGTCGGACAAATATATAACGGGATTGATCAAATACAAAGCATGTCAATGTGAGGTAGCCATAGGTGAAAATACCTCTAGCGTCCTTCGAAGTAATCTCCCTTGACTTCTACGCACCATTGACATCGACGATACAAGTCGCGGAAGGCCTGCTTAAACTTGTCGCGAGGAAGTGCGTTTAGTTCAGCCGTAACATTCCGTTGAATGTCTTCCACGTCGTCAAAGCGCCTTCCCTTGAGGGTCAATTTCAGCTGAGGAAAAGTCTAATGCGCTATGCTATAGCCCACGACCACCCCACTTTATACTATGATCTCCTGTTAACTGATTATGCAGCCAACCGTACACTAATGTCAATATTTCACCATTGCTATGGCTATTTTATTTCAATAATTATTTGTAATATTTGGCGATTATATAAATCTGTGTGTGTGCGTGTGCGCGAACGTTAATGTTTGTTCGGCTGTCAGTTATACGAGGTCGGACAAATATATAGCAAGATTGATCAAATACAAAGCATGTGCAGTAGCCATAGGTGAAAATACCTCTAGCGTCCTTCGAAGTACGACGATACAAGTCGCGGAAAGCCTGCTTAAACTTGTCGCGAGGAAGTGCGTTTAGTTCGGCGGTAACATTCCGTTAAATGTCTTCCACGTCGTCAAAGCGCCTTCTCTTGAGGGTCAATTTCAGCTGAGGAAACAGCATGAAGTCCGTTGGAGACGGATCCGGCGAATAGGGAGGATGTTCTAAGACTGGAACATTTCTTGTTGCCAAAAACATCTTCACAATCAAGCCAGAATGCACTGGGGCATTGTCGTGTAAAAGGTGCCAATTGCCGGAGGCTGCCAAATTCGGTCGCACGCGTCGAATGCGTTTTAGTAAACGCGTCATGACACCCTTGTAGTACAGGCTAGTGAAGGTGACACCCGGTGGCACAAATTCTTTGTGAATGATGTCTTGGCTGTCGAAGAAAGTGATCAGCATGGTCTTCACTTTCGATTTTTGGAGACGGAATTTCTTTGGCCTGGGAGACGTCTTCGATCGCCATTCCATGCTTTGTCTCTTGCTTTCTGGATCGTACTGGAAGCACCACGACTCGTAACCAGTAACAATTGAATCCAGAAAATTTGGGTCACTGTTGGCTGTTGCAATGAAGTCGCAGGAGGTGTCCACTTGATGCGCTTTTTGCTCAGCGGTCAAATTGTGCGGGACAAATTTGGCACAGACCTTCCTTTTCTTCAAATCTTTCTCCAAAATGGTTCTAATGGTTTCACGGCTAATACTTAGCTCCTGCTCCATCATTATCAGTGTCAGTCGTGGATCAGCCGCCACAAGTTGTCGGACTTTTTCGATCGTTACGGGGTTTCTTGTTGTGATCGGAAGACCCGGCTTCTGTACAGTACAATATCGAAAAGTTTGAGGCAGAATGCCTTACGTGGAAAGATATGTGGAAAAATAAAAACGCTCCTGATGATTTTTTTACATTGCTCACCAAAGAACGTCAATTCTTCCCTGCAATTGCTAATACATTGAAAGTTTTCCTTTCCCTACCACCTACGACTTGTTCAATTGAACGTTCCTTCAGTACTCTAAGAAGGGTCGAAACTGGTTAAAGTCAACGATGGACGAGAATCGCTTAGCCGGTTTATGCTTACTTAGTGTACATAAGAAAAAAATCGAAAGCGATAGAGCCCAATTTATCGAGACAGTACTCGATAAATTTGCTGAAGACCGAAGAAGGTTAAAATTTGGCTTTTCTTAGGTAAAGATTTTAATACTTCCACAGTTTTTGTTTGTTACCTAGTACTAGATAAATATTTTTATTTTTGTTTGTATGTTTTAAGAATGTAGGTATACTTTTGACAAAGATTGACGCTTTTATAATGACGCAATCCATTAAGAGAACAAATTTGTGTTTTTTATTTTTAATTTGTATACATCTGAGTAAGATTACATAATACTTTAATGACATGTTAGTGTTATCTCTGTTATAGCACGAAAGTTGTTAACTTTCAAGTTCATTTATACAAATATTTTTAATATAAATGTTAAAATATGTATACACACACTAAATACTAGTGTTTTGTATACGGTGTTATTACTGATATTATTTGTTTTTAAGTTTAAGTTATTTTGTATTCAAATATAGAAAAAAACTGCACGTAATTGTTTTTGCCCCCTCCTGGATTATTTTCTGCCGGCGCCCATGGTACGATTAATGGTTTTGAACCGCCGTCATTTTCTACGGCCTTTGATACGAGAGCACCTTCATTTTTTCCACACATGTTTTTGCCACTATCGGTAGTGATACACTTCAAGTTTTGCCATTGAAGATTGTCTTTCTGAACAGCATTTCCAACTCCTTTAAAAATATCTTCTCCAGTGGTCGTGCTGTGAATGCTATGAACGTCAAGAAGGTCTTCATACACTTCATAATTTTTATCTATCCCTCGAATAAAAAGTAACACCTGAGCAGTGTCTGAAACATCTGTTAACTCATCCAGCGCCAAAGAGAACCACTCTAAGTGTCGATGTTTGTCAGGCAATTGAGTTAATATATTTTCTGCAATATCATGTACCTACTCTTCGAGCCACAGTATTTGCCGGCAGACTGATGTTTTTAAATAAATTAGCTTTTTCTGGACACATTTCTTCTGCTACTGCGATCTTGCAATCCTTAATTAATTCGCCGTCAGTAAAAGGTTTCCCAAGTTTCGCTATTGAATGAGCCACGCGGAAACTAGCACGAGTTGCTGCTTCTTGATCAGCATTTACCTACTTTCTTAAACAACAATTGCTGAGATTTCAACACGCGTTTCAAAGATTCATATTTTTCTAGCCGTAGACTTCCTGTAAATTTGGAGTAATTCTGAGAATGTTTAATCTCATAATGACGTTTTATATTGTAGGTACCCTCTGAGGTCTGATATTGTTTCATTGCAAATTATACACACTGCTTTATTACTTGACTCAATCACGAAATATCCCCATTGCTCTTTAAATGTTCTGCACTCAGTATATATCTTTCATTTCTTTTCCATATTTATACAAATCCACAAAAAAGGGACGTAACTTCAAATCAAAATAATGCCAATGAATACGAGGCTGAATGAGCAGTTAGCTGGATGTTAAGGTGGGTAACTCCACACTGTGTATTCCGATCAACGTAGATCGAGTCGAGTTTAAAATACTTGAATACGAGGCTGTTTCAAATGAAATCCGGATTGTAATTATACTTGTTTATTTAATAACTGAATTGACAAAAAAATGTTATCACTTTTCTATGTAGTCCCCCTGCCCCTCAGTACACCTTTTCCATCTGTCAACCAAAGCCTCTACCTATTCCATCGGGAAAGAATTCTTTTGGTTTTGTGCGAAACCACTCATGCACTGCATTTTTCACGCTCTCATCATCCCGAAAATGCAGCCCACCTGAATCTCTTTTAAGTGCTCCAAACATATGGTAATCGCTTGGTGCTAGATCGGGAAAATACGGGGGATGTTCAATAACTTCAAATCTAGGTTTTTCTATTACTGCCTTGGTTTCCATCGAGCAATGCGGCCGGGCAAAACCCTTTTGACAGAAATCCGCGTCGTTTTGTCCTTATAGCTGGCTTCAGTTTATCTTTTAATAGGTTGCAGTATGAAGCACTACTGAATGTGGTACCCTTCATCATGTAATCTTCTACAAGTAATCCTTTTTTATCCCAAAACACAGTCAGCATTACCTTTCCAGCCGATGGAGCAGCTTTAAATTTTTTGGGTTTTGGTGATGCTGAGTGACGGCATTCTTTTGATAATTGCTTACATTCTGGCTGAAAATGGTGGACCCAGGATTCATCACCAGTCACTATACGATTTAAAAAGGCAGCTCCCTCTTTTTCATAACGTGACAGAAGAACATTACAAGCTTCAATCCTTCTTTGTTTAAGTTCAGGCGTTAATTTGCCTAGAGACGGTGGGTCCGTTTGTGCGAGGTGGTCGCACAAACTTTTTGGTATTTCAACTGCGCAGAAACAATATTATGTGTAGAACCGATACTCACATTAATTTTTGAAACAATTTCTTTTAGTTTTATGCGTCTGTTTTGTAAAATGAGCTCTTGCACAGTTCTAATGTTCTTTTCAGTGATTACACGGTTTGCTTGCCCTGGTCGTGGTGCATCTTTCAGAGTTTCGGTGCCGCATTTAAACTTTTTTGCCCATTCAAATACACTTGAACGAGCTAAACAGCTATTTCCGTACACCATAAGCATTCGTGAATGAATTTCAGAAGGATTCAGTCCTTCTACTGTTAAAAATTTTATCACAGAAAGTATTTCTTCGCTGGTGCAACTTTGAAGTGACGCTATAGCTGTCAACTTAGAAATTAAATTTATCTTCTGTTTCCAGACACTTAATAATCAATTCATGGCTTCCCTAAATGTGTGAACTAAGTCATTATTTTCATTATTGGTAATAGGGAATGTATTTAATTTAAAGGCGCAATCCGGATTTCATTTGAAACAGCTCGTACTATTAAGAACAATTGTTCTGATGTAAACAAAATGCACTGGATTTATCTTTAAGACACTTTCAATTAAATTAAACACTCACAAACTGAAACTATAGTCACAAAACACACTAGTCGCACTATATTTCGCTCTTCAGATCGCACTTGTCGCTCTGAATTCAAACTTTGGAACTGTCCAACTCTCGGTTGTCTCCCGTATTTGTACCACGGGTTCTCGGTGCGTAGAACATATTCGAAAACTCTCGAAAGTACTCGAATCTTTCAGACAAGCGATCACGCAGCAGAACTTTTCCAGAATATGCTCTAGTTCTGCTACTCGCTATAAGATGGCGTTGTATACTTCGACTAACAAAGCATAATTGACGTTTTTGTGTAATTCCGCCGCTCCCCACAAAATGGCGCTGTACTAGTGTAGTTTTGCTACGTCCTGCACTTAACTTTTCTACTCTCCGCAAGATGTCACTACTATACATTTAGCATGATCGTAAGTTTTGCAGTCGTAACAATACGTAACGCACAGCACGCGGATCGGCTATCTCCGCCGCAATGAAATGTCTTTGACCCTTGCCTGCCCGTAAGTACCAACCGAAATTGCGAACGGATCGCAGTCGTGTTCTGTGGCGCAGTCCACCTCCGTACCTTTCGCTATAGATATCTCCTCGCCGGTTAGTCCCAGTACGAAAATTTGCGCTTAATTCACAACTACGGTTTGTTGGTATGATGAGCTAGCTAGGTCTTGGCCTTGGGACTTGGTGGAGGAGTCAGTGTCGCCCTTAGGCTAAAAAGTTTGGAAACCCCTAGTGTAGATAATTATTGGGTACAGATAAACTGCACTGTGTAGTTTTCAGAAAACGCATTTATAAACAGAGTTTTGCTGTGTGAACTGAGATATAACGTTATTCATAGACAGGAGCAGTTTTAAAAAGTTATAAGGATAGTTGGGCGTATATGCCGTAAAGATAGTGCATATATGCACTAATATAAGCCATAAAAAGCCTTCAATATATGCACGAATATGCAGTAACCTATTGAGGGATGCATTAACAACAAATTTTATTTATATTAAATTCCTAAAAATTGTGTACGGCATAATACGATAAATTCTGACCTTTTTAAAAGTATAATTCATAAGTTAAAGCAAGTTTTGAATCAAATGCTGTTGTATTTTGTTAAAAGAGAAATAATACAATTATCGTTCTTTAGTATTTTTAATTACAAGCATATACAGATATGAGCATTACACTAAAAAAATGTTCTTAAAATTTGAAGATTTTCTTCTTATAATTTTGGAATGTGCGTTATGGAAGCTGGTCTCCGGGAAACGACCTTTTCTTTTGTATATTTTTCCATATTGTTTAAATTCTGGAACGTCCAAATTATTTAATGAATATTGCACGAAATCATCATTGTACACAAATCGTCATTAAAGTTGCTAAAATTTTCGTTTTTGTTTAAACAATTCAACAATAATTGTTGTTGTGGCTCGTTTGCATGATTTGTTCTTTTTTTTATGTGGGCCAGTAGCTACGTGCTCGTCAACTTTTTATTAACGTTGATCTGTAAAAACAATAACTGAATACAATAATTTATTAGAGCTTAGAGAATACGGCAACTAATTGAGAGGATCTTTGCCGATTTCTTTACAATATTACGTTAATTAATCTCTAATTTAATTCTTAAATCCCATGACTGATGATAATATCAAATAACAAATTGGAATTTATTCTTTTAATTTGACATTAAGGGATGTTCTGGGTTGCCAATGTTTAAATAGAGAGAATATATTAAAATTAAAATAACTGGATACATACCTCTTTTGTGCAAACGGTACAAAACACAACACTTCCATCATATTTAAAGCATGCGTGCGGTTTCAGACACTTCTTAATTAAATCAGTTTTTGAACTACCTACCTACCAACTTTAGGCATTTTCACAAACCTCGCGTTAATACTTGCAGCTCTGTCAAGAAATGAATAACGCAAAAAAGAAACTGAAAACTTACCAACCCCTTTGGTAAGCACAGAACTACAATAAGGATATCTTCTGAGAATCAGCAAAATTCCCAAATACATACTGTTTTCCAAGAAATGTTCACTGAGTACCTACCCAACTAATACCGTCTTTGTCCTAAAGCTAAATCTGCGTTTAAATGAACTTTCTGTTGTCAGATATTTAGGAAGTATTAAGTTATTTCCCCTTAGGAAATTATAGAACATTCATTTCCAAAACATTTGTTTGATATTTTATTTTTTAATTGTTTTGCTAGAATATGCATTTTCATGCCCTTAAAAGACAAAATATGCACGAACATATGCCACATACCGTAAAGTTGGAGATATGTAAAATATGCAAAAAAAGCATTTACTTTTTATGAGTCTAAACATTAAAAATCGTGTATACACGAAAAATTAACAAGTTATGCTCAATACGATAAGATATGCAAATGTGCATCTGCCAAACTCTAGTTATAAGGCATGTTATATACTTTGTTCTTGCAGCAAGCTCTTGATTATCTGTGCTAATCACTGGATAAATAAGCACGGATAATACAATTTTAGCTTTTTACTGAATAAATTATCTTCATTTGTACAGTGTATAATAATATGTACATTTTATCTTTATGTGACATTTGATGAAATTTTGGCCTACAATTCCTCCCCAAACATTTAAGGACCATCGACGTTGATTATCCACTTCTCTTACAAATGATGAATTTCCGTTGAATAACAGTGGAAGTTGTGACGATTCACATTCCCATATTTATGAAAAGTAGCTTCGTCGGAGAAAAGGGCATAATTAAAGAAAGCTTGATGATTCGTTGCTTTAATTTTGCTTTTGTCGTACAAAGTGAGGTAAAACATACAAACATTTGTAGGTTAAAATGTCAATATATATAACCCATCTTTTATAAAATTCATTAATATATTTTTTAAAACAAAATAAAATTACATCTTATTACCAAAATTTCTGATTTTTTTCTATTAGCTTTTCAATAATTTATATTTTCAAAACAAATCATGCAAGTCATATAAAATCGACGTGCATTGCGCTAGAAATAACAATAAACTAGCTAATAACGTGTTTCCGGATGCTTATAAAAAAAATTGCAATATTATAACCTGGTTTCCGCTATAGAAAACTACTAAATGCAAGCAATTAGTACAGTTTTATATGGAAAACGAAGAATCTCGACGTGTATTGAGCTGGAAATAACATTAAACTACTAATAATGTGTTTTTTTGTGCTTATAAACTGCTAATAATGCGTTTTTGGCGCTTCTAAATTGCAATAACATAATGTGATTTCCGCTATAGAAAACCACTAAATGCAAGCAATTAGTACAGTTTTATATGGAAAACGAAGAATCTCGACGTGTATTGAGCTGGAAATAACATTAAACTACTAATAATGTGTTTTTTTTGTGCTTATAAACCGCTAATAATGCGTTTTTGACGCTTCTAAATTGCAATAACATAATGTGATTTCCGCTATAGAAAACCACTAAATGCAAGCAATTAGTACAGTTTTATATGGAAAACGAAGAATCTCGACGTGTATTGAGCTGGAAATAACATTAAACTACTAATAATGTGTTTTTTTTGTGCTTATAAACCGCTAATAATGCGTTTTTGACGCTTCTAAATTGCAATAACATAATGTGATTTCCGCTATAGAAAACCACTAAATGCAAGCAATTAGTACAGTTTTATATGGAAAACGAAGAATCTCGACGTGTATTGAGCTGGAAATAACATTAAACTACTAATAATGTGTTTTTTTTGTGCTTATAAACCGCTAATAATGCGTTTTTGACGCTTCTAAATTGCAATAACATAATGTGATTTCCGCTATAGAAAACCACTAAATGCAAGCAATTAGTACAGTTTTATATGGAAAACGAAGAATCTCGACGTGTATTGAGCTGGAAATAACATTAAACTACTAATAATGTGTTTTTTTTGTGCTTATAAACCGCTAATAATGCGTTTTT
>JABXWE010003756.1:0-11075 GCA_014611495.1 Limonius californicus
TAATTAATACAAAACGAACAGTGGCTTCAGGTCACTGTTAATATTTTTATCAATATAACAAAAAAGGTCAATACGTTTGAATTTTGCAAGATACGCGTGCCAAGCCGAAAGTTACTTTCCACAAGCACAAAACTTGGTAGTTTTTACCTTGAATTTTGTAGGCACAAACAGGTGCAGAGTCGAAAATAAAGGGGCCAAGAACACAACGCTTTTCGTGGCCGCGTTGGAAGCGATGTCGCTGCTACGCCCCTGGAGAACGCCGGGCTGGTTTCCACTAGGCCAGCTAGCGTAGACAGAAGAGACTTTTTCGAACAACGGGAACAAACCAAGTTCCAGCAACACACTTGCGCGATAATTATTTATTTCCTTTTAACCTCACACCAATCCGAACTAAGTTCGACAGGAGCAATTATAAACTTTAATTGTCCAAAACCAAGGCGTACCTTTTACTATCGCTTATATCTATATCCGACGGTTCAGTCGATTAACGTTTGCCCAGCAGCAAACAAAAACAGTACGGTAACATAGGATAGCAAACGCCGCGAGGAAAAGGAAAGAACGATCTGCCGGCTCACCCGTTACTCTCGAAAGTCTGACTTTCACTCCCTTCAAAATACAATGGGAACCTGCACCCCCCTCAAAAGATTGCACAACATTTGGGAACATTGCGCTAGAAATTCTAGAAGGAATTCGCACGTATTGCAATGCAGCAAAATAAATTCTGAGAAATGTTTTCCAGAGACTCCGTCTGCACGGTGAAAAACAATCTACAAAGAAAACCTTGAACAAATCTGGGACTCCTTTGTTTGAAAATTATTCCAAGACGAAAAATACGAACAAGCTTACCAATGCTTAATTCTTTAAAGACGCAATGTAACCAAAAGTGTATCCAATATACAAACGGTAATTAAAATAGCGTAACCAATTCTTACGAAGCGACAAATAAATTAAGAAATTTATTCATATACAGTGGGGAATTCGAAAATAACATAACTATACGCGTACCTGTACGGTGTCGCATTTATTCATTTTGTGGAACACTTGGCCGTTGGGGTTACCTTGATTGATATCCAGCAGGCTATGCCAGTTACAGTCAATCAGGTTAACATACCAGTGAAATAAGAGATTGAAGATCTTATAAGCCGGTCAGGCCAGGTTAATTTGACCTTTGATTTTCATATTTTTCCCGAAATTGGGAATTTCCAAACTAATTTAACAATACGTTCCAGTCGGTCAGGCCAAATTGTACGAATTTTTAAAAATTACGCATTAACCTTTTCAAGTACTTACCGTACAGTCATATTTCATTTTAAAATATTCTACAAAACATTTAAATTCATTTATCGTCGAAATTACGAAGCCAAGAACGTCTGGATATAGCGACCCGTGAGTTATCTGCATCCATTCATTGAACCAGCGAAGCCACGGAAACCGTCAGCAACTGTCCATGCGGATTAAATTAACCAATACGCGTACCAGGTGACAATTTAATCTTATAACTGTATTTAAAACTAACTACCAGGTGGAAACCATTTTCCGTTTATTTATGTAAATACAGAGTACACCTGCTGCACGCGGCCTACAGCTGGACCGTAACCTTCGCCGTCCTTTCAACCGAACTTCCGATTCCATTCAGAAGCGTACCGACCGGGAATTTGCAGACATTATTCATTTCATTTATAACCTCAGAATCAAATATATTTGTTCCTTTATTGTAACAGGTAAATATAATAAATCCTGTTATAACCATTGCAGTCTCTCCGCACGTTATTACGAACTTCTGGCTCTGAGCTAAAACCAGGCAACTGTCCCCATGTGGAAGGACCGTTACACTATTCTAAGCTGCAAGTCTAGTGGTTCTCCTTATTGCCACTTTTCACAGTTTAGTCGTACTTCTAATAATTTGTGTAAGGAGTATTTTTATAACATGTAGTCCATTCTTACGTCTAGCATTGTGCCGGATACGACAGTTATTATTTTGGAGTGCCAACCTATCTTTTGGGTGCTTTCCCAACTACCCATACAGTTTAACTCTTATGATACCGTAAAAACTTACACCTACTATCTTCCATACGGAGTACTCGGGTACTACCTCTATATAGTACTTAACATGCTTTTCAGTGCATCGTTTGCCTGCGTTATCGCTGCGGACATGTTTTCCTGCGTCACAGCTCATTTTTATTGTTTATTTATGCTTTGTTCTCAAATTTCATGAATTAGAATGATGAAATTGTGAAGCTTAGGGCGTCAGGTGAGCCCGTTATATACGAGCTAGAGTGCAGTCGATTTGTGAGTGTGTGTGTGTGTGTGTGTGCTTCGACAAAAATGGAAGTGAATCCAAACGAACCGGTGGCTGGACAGAGTGGCTTTGGTACTTCAGTTTTATTATTATATGTGCTGTGTAACATATTACCATATAACCATATTAGCTGTTTTTTGTGTTTTCTCTATATGTTGCAGGTCGGTAAAGGACTCATTACCTTTCGACTTTAGGGGAAATATTCGATTAGATCGGTAAGTTCATGTTCGCCAATTACATGTTATGTACTTAAATCATCTAATATGAACATATATATTTTATATGTATTTATCAATTATTGTAGTTTGACCGAAAAGCAACTAATGTGTCTATATGAAGGCTATCCCGACGAAGAACCAGATCCTTTAGCAAATGGTGATACCAACGAGGCTGATGCTGATTGGCTACCAGCAAACGTCGAGGACTCCGATGTGGAAGATCTAACTGAAATTGACCGAATGGCAGATACAATTGAAGTTCAATCAGAGTACGATGACGAAATAAATGAGGATGAAGATGACCAAGATGATTCCCATACATCCACAGAATGTGGAACTTCTGGAAAATTTACCTCTCGTATCATACAACTTGGAAAAGTTCCCATTGCCAACATCACAAACACGTTCATGCAATATCATAAGCGAATCAGGTAAAAACAACATACTTATTTCATTTCGTCGTACAATATATTACTATATACAAAATGTATTCTCAAGCGGACCACATCGAAGTAGCAACTTACTGGCACGTCTAGATATCTTGAATTTGATCTTTACGGATAGACATGAAGCTCATTATAATCAGAGAAACGAATCGCAAAGCACACCAATGCATCAATGAACATACTCAAGCCCATCCCGATAGACCAAAATGGAAAGCTATTACAGTTGATGAATTTAACACCTTCCTGGGAATATTGGTTTCCGCAGGTGTTCACCATTCTAACTCGGAACACGTAAACGAATTCTGGAAGAACGATGCGTTACCGATCTACAGAGCAAGTCTTAGCCGGATAAGATTCCAAGACCTAAAGAAATACATCCGCTTCGATAGTGCATACACGGGCGGAGCGATAAGCGAGGGACAAAGGCAGCCCCAATAAGAGACATTTGGATAATGCTAAATCATAACTTACGCCGTCACTTCAAGCTACATGAAAATCTAACCGTCGGTGAACAGCTTTTTCCGTACAGGGGTAATTTACTCAATACATCCCACCGAAACCAGCGAAGTACGATATTAATGTTTTTTGGCTAGCTGATTCCAAAACGGGTTACCCATTACAGGAAATAATTTACACAGGTAATAAAAAACGTTGTTCTCGTTCCACTTCAATAATGAAAGTGTTTGTCTTTACAGGTAAACCACAAGGAGAAGCACGCCAAGTCAATGTTGGAGAGAGAGTAGTAATGAATCTATGTTAGTATTATAAAGGCTCCGGAAGAAACATCACTACCGACAATTTTTTTTATCTCACTCCTCTTGGTAAATTGCCTCAGACACTTTAGTTGGAGCATTGAGGAAAAGAAACCCTACAACCCAAAAGGATTGCTACCATCGAAGAATAGAGAAGTAACATTACCCTTTTTGCTTTTCGTGATGAAGGAACTTTATGTTCCTACGTACCTAAGAAAAACAAAGCTGTTGTGTTGCTTTCGAGCGTGCATACAACTCCAGAAATAGATGACACGGCTAAAGCCAAGAAGATTGAAATAATTCTGTACTATTATAATTCTATGAAAGCCGGAGTTGATCAAATGCACCAAATGGTAACGCAATACACGACTAAGAGAAGAACAAATCGCTGGCCACTGCCGTTTTTCTATAACATTTTAGTTATTGCTTGTTTGGCAGCGCACATCATTTATACTAAAACCAATCCCCAAATTGCCTGTAAAACTGATCGTCGTAGATTATTTTAAAAAAATCTAGGAAGTTCTCTGCCTACCCTCCATAATACCCTCCTAATAAAAAGGAATAAGGAACCGCTAGTCACGCGGTTTTATTTCGTGAAAACCGCCATGGAAAACATTCTTGGCGTATTAATAGCTACCGTACATCACCGGGCGCCTGGGGAATGTACCTCCTCCTGTATATAAAGCTTACAAAGTTCATGCACACAATATTTGAAATTGGAGACATATAATACAATCACAAAGATTACATTCATAATGGTAATATTTATGGCTTAATACAAAGGTAATTGGAACGGCCGAACCGAGGCTGGGCCCCCTGGCTTGCGGTATTTACTTTCCTAGACAAGATCTACGCAGCTAGTGGCGTCTGAGTTTACAAAAATTGCAATTTATAATTGCACGTTAGAGTTAACAACAGAAAAACGACAACTGGCGACTGAAGGTCGCTTTACGTGACATTAAAAAAAAAGGTTCAGCACTTGAAACTTGAAACTGAAACCCAAAACAAGATTTTCACAACACAATGAAAAATTTGTTTTACCTTTATTTTCTTCAGTAGGGAGTAGAGAATGAGGTAGGCACAATTTTGGTGTGTTCTTAGGTTCTGAAGAAACAGACAAAAAAAACGGAGGCACGCCACTGAAGGTTGAAACCACAATTGCGCCAGCAATTGCTAAGACGTTCTTCGGGAAAATGGGAAATTTCGGAACGAAAGATTCGCTGCACAAAACTTCCTAGTTGTCGCAGAAGCGGCACATCCAGAGAGTCACAGTAAGGGGTTTGATAATAATCCGCCAAAGGCGATCCGCAAATTCGCAATGAATTGCCCTCTAAGCGTTAAAATCCAGTGTGTTTCTTCAATTCGACATTTGGCGATGGCTCTGTTCACCCCACGGTGAAAATAGATATACAAAAATTCACGCGATGGACACCCATCGAAAACCCAAGCCGCCCCTGCAGTATTTGATTTCGGTGTTCTGTTCGCCAGCAACCGGGTCGAAAGGAGATGTTAAATCGACTGAAGAAAAGACGAAACGCGAATCGCAATATGGAGCAGCAGAAATATTTCATCATATTGCGAAATATGGTGCAATAATTCTAGAATAATTTAACACGTAGGACTCCCTTCAACGACAGGAAATTCCCAGCCAACGTCCACGGGCAAGCGCGCAGGCAAAACATTAATTCGCATTTTTCCGTGATAACAAAAAAAGGTCCTCTAAAACTGTAATTGGGAAATAATAATACAGTAATCGGCCTAACAGTGGCATTTAAAATCAGACTTTTAATTCAAATGACGCGGCCAAATAAAACAAACATAAAAAGATGTTAGGAAAACTCCAAATAACAGGTTGAATAGAAAAATATTTATGTAACTGTACAGACGAAGTAGTATCCAGGTACTCCCTATGGCATCATAAGGATTAAACGGTATCGTCTAACGCGTGCCTGTCTTTTGATTATTATATCTAGGGGATAAAATTGCAAGGCAGCTTCTGATGCTGCTGTCGGAGTACTCTTGAATGCTCCAGTTATACAAAGACAAGCCAGTCTTTGAACAATAAGAAGCTGGTTGACTGTTTGCCTTTGATTTACTTTAGACCACCATACTAGTAAACCATAAGGTATTACTTCCATTAGCTGAATCTTATTTATTTTAATACTTTCAAATATCTTGATATACTGCCACTTTAGGGAATTTTTTTGAAAAAGAGATAGTGTTGCTGCATCCGAACTTCAACTTTATTTTTAGTTCCATTATATTAAACAATTATAAAAATGCCGCAGAACTGTTCGGGCTGGTCAGTACTCTCACGTGTGGACCAATACTGTGGTATCTGTAACCAGTCGTACTTCGGAAAGCACGTAAAGTCGTTGGTCCCGGTTGTCATACGAACATCTTTTACACCCGTAAACCATGTAATAGTACTTTTCTGCTCTGTTCGACGAGTTAGGTTATTCTCCTGAGAGGCATATATGCAAAGAGGGCTCACAGAACCTACTCCGTTGTAAATAATTAACAGGTGATTGACTTATACGCAGAGGTATAAGAAGAATACCATTTTATGCGATTTTTTAAAAAGCCTAAAGTTTTTAATTGGGTGGCACTTAACGTAGCCAACTAACCCATATTAATCAAAAAATTAGAGGAATATGTTTTTATAACCGATTGAACGTATTTATTATAAACTTTTCAGGGTTTCTGGATTAGAAGCGAAGAGTGAACCAGTTCCCAGGCATTTAGGTTTCAACAAGCGAGCCCATTATGCTACTTCCATAGCAAACACTACCTCAGGTTACTCACTGAAGCCCACCCATCCTTTCGATGAACTTGAGGATTCCAGCCATGTTAGGCCAGAATTCCCTCATCATGGGTCTTTAGATTAAATCGAATGCAGGGCAGTCGCACAGGAGATGCTCGGCTGTCTGATCCTTCAGTAGGCACCTTCGACAGGTTGGGTCATCAACTAGCCCCATCCTGTGCATATGTGCAGTGTCAGTAGGGCAGCCTTACTGTTGCTATGTTGCTAGCTATTCTAATGATTTCATTTTGGATATCACCATGCACGCTGCATTTTAGTTATCACATTCGTTTGAAACACGAGAGTTGGTCGAGTGCTATGCTTTCGCGAAGGTCTAGGACTGCCGAGAAAATACCAGCTCCTAAGCCCTTTGCTGTTTTGGATCCAGTAGTCAAGATTGATATATCACGTTGAGCTGCAGCTTAGTTGGTCGTGTAGACTCCGAAGTGCTTCTTGTAGATACTTTTGGGTGGTAGGGAATCTACCACTGTTTCAACAAAATACGTCGTGTGGACAGCCTCCGTTTTCAGAGTTTATGAAGTATCTTAATTAACTGCCATTTGAAATAAACATCTACCCAGGATGTTATCAACAATTTAGAGGAACACAGTATTTTTTATAGTGCCATTATATTGAACAATGTTATAAAAGTTATTGCAGGTTTTTAGAGTTCATAAAACATTTTAATTAACCGGCACTCGAAGTACTCAAGTAACACACATTTAAGTATCAAAATTAGGGGAAAGCCTAACAACATTTTTTCCAAACCCCAAGTACTGTTTCATGTTTACTTACAATACATTGGAAGTACATATTGCAGTTTCAGAACTTAGTAGTATTTTAGTTCAAGTTAGTATCTAAGAAAGCATCTTCAATTACTGCATCCGACGAACTTATCCTTATCATTTATATTGGAGAAAGAAATGTTTCAGTCTAACAAAACCATGCTTATAATTCCAAAAACAATTTATAGACCAATTAAAAAATTTTCCTATCTCGCATATTAAACAGGACCCGAGCAAAAATGTGCGAAATATTTCTCAGGGAGATAAACCGAAGCATTCCGGTAAGGGTGTAAGATTTTAAGGGCTAGCTTTAATTAAATACAGAGAGAGATCCTTCCTTTCAGGTTGTAGAACGTATTTTGGAACAAGGAGGTATTTAGGTAATTTAATTTAGCAAGAGGTTACGGTCTGATCACGAGAGAGAGAGTTTGCTAGATAAATCAACGAAGTTTAAATGTCACGTGGGGTCGTGAATTTCGTTTAAGCGACCCTCTACAGGTTCGACCACAATTTGTCCCCAGGGGCCGGTTAGTCGTTAGTTTCGTCCACTTCACACGTGAATCTCGCCCACGGCCTTCATTCCGCTTAATTAAAATTTTTTCTTTACCTGGACGTGGAGCGAAATATCGAAAATCTGTCCACTATAATACGATCAGAATCCAGGGAGGTCCTGCCAATCCTCCCGGGGGCGGATCGCGTGTGGAGTCTGGACTCGAGTAAAGTTATCTTGCGAGTATTGATTACATTTAGGCACTCTTGTAGGTTTGGTGTTTTTGTTGATGTTATCGCAGGTGAAGTTTGGGGAAATTATTGGATGCTCGTGATTATCCGAGCATTTTGAATTTAAGCAGATGTTGGGCTGAATTTACACGGTTAAGAAATTGAAAACAGACAAATGAGAATAAGACGAGGGGACTTAAACTTGACTGTGATTGAAATAGTTTTAAACTCGAGCAGACAGCAACAAGAGAACGTACAAAAGAAAAAATACGAGAAACAAATAGGACTCTAAGGCCCAAACACAAATCAAGAACCGGCAGACAAGAAGACAAGAAAATTAAAGTTTGGCAACATATTTCAACATATTCCTCAATTTAAAGAACAATATAAAAATAAAAATAAATCAGCTCTCATATCTAATCCTCAGCCTATAGCCTATGTTTAAGGAAATGTTTTCCACTGTAAAATGTCAAGAAAAACTTTACATTGTCTCTGCATCGGATGATGCCAAAAGAATTACAAGCAGTTTGATTTTGTGAGAATGCAGAGAGGCACCGGGCTTACCAGTACGACGATATGCACAAACATACCCGGATATACGTCTTCCTCATAATCACATAATGCCTTTAGGCGTTTGGAAAGAAATTTGCGACAATATGGACAGTTGTCGAAGTGAAAGGTGAAACAACGACATGTCACAACTGTAGAAGCTGAAGCGGCAGTCATCGAACCAGTAACTGGTAATCCCCCTATAAGCCAACGAAAACTTGCAAGAACTGGAGGCTTTAGCCAAAGTTCAGTAGTTAACATTTTAAAAGCAAACCGGTTTCATCTCTACCACACTATTGCAACACTTTATTGAAGATGATTATCCAGGTCGAGCGAATTTCTGCCAATTTTTAAGAAGCGTCTTTACTACTGGTTTTTAGTGTTTTTAAGAAATATTCTATTTTCTAACGAAGCGATGCTTAGTAACAATGGGTGTGTAAGTAGACACAACTGCCATTTGTATTCACAAGATAACCCACATTGGATTCGGCAAGCACACTTTCAAATAATGTTTTATATAAATGTGGTGTGATATCGTTGACAACTCTATCGTTGGTCCTCACTTCTTTCAGGGCAGTTTAAATGTGGAAATGAATGTACATTTTCTAGAAAATTATTTGCCTCAACTTTTAGAAGACGTTCCTCTTTATGTTACACAGCGTACGTGGTTTAAAAATGACGGAGTATTTGCCCACTTCCATAGAATTGTAAGAAACTACCAAGATGAAACTTTCTATAACAGACTAATTGCAAAAAGTGCAATTCATCCTTGGTTTCCACGTAGTCCTGATTTGAGTCCGTTAGAATTCTTTTTGTAGGGTAATGTAAAAATGACGACTATGAAACTCCCGTAGAAATTCAGAAAGATTTACGTTAAAGAATGATTGAATCGTGTATGTCAGTCACCCCATACATGCTAACTCGTTTTAGAACTTGTCTTCTGCGGCGGATTGACTTATGTGAACAGCAAGGTGAACGGCAGTTTGAACATTTATTACGTCATTAATTAATGTTTTTCCTTCTGTTTTTATTTAATTTATTTTCCTTTTTTATTTTATTGTAATGTCAACATATTTTTATGCTATCTTGGCTTTATCTCTGTTTGTTTTGTTGAAATTATAGAAAATAAATATTGGAAATGTACGTCTTGCAAAACGCCATCTTATTTATTAGTAAACAGTTCCATTGTAGTTTCTTAGTACATCGAACGTAACTACTTTGATTATTATTTATTTAAACAATGTAAAGTTTACTGAAATACTTATGGAATACAAACATATGTAACATGTGTAGCCTACATACCTGTTAGAAGATAAAGTAATCACCCTGTACATACCGGAATATAAAATACAATCTCCTACAACGATGGAAGGAAAGAGCGGTGCAGGAAAAAGATGCTCATGACTTAAAAATATACGAGCCTGGACCGGAATAGACACACACACACACACACACACACACGCTAATCAGAACAATCAAAAGTCGGAAGGCTTTCCCAACTGAACCTTAAGAAGAAGAAAAATATTATTCAAATGTTAACGTGACTCCCCACGGCGCGGCGTTCCAAAAGGATTATATTTCTCATATTTTCTTCTTCTAGTGCTTTATCTCTCAAGATATGATCTGCTTTCCTATGCCTGTGCTGCACGTATTCGTTTACAGTAAGCATTGCTAGAAAACGTAAGTTCTGCTGTTGATGAAATTGTTTCCTGGTTTATTAAATATAAGGTATGTTACGGGCCAAACGAGCTTTTTCGTCGGACAGCAGCAGGAAAGATGGAAATACCTTCGGTTTAACTCGGAGGAGTAGGGGTGGTTCACAAGAAATGCTTGTATCTGGTACCTTTGCGGAACATGGCCAATTCGTATAAAGCTGCGAAACTAGTTCTTAAATTACGTACGCCCTATAATAGATGAAGACAAAACTTTGTCTTTTTAGTATAGAATAATATATAGCAATTTGCGGTAAAGGCCGAAAAAAATTTTAGCTGTCATAGTTTTGATATTATCGAATTTATTAATAATTTCTAATTAATCTTCTAAATGCCTGACAAGACAAAATTTTAATGTTTTCTTCCTTTAGCGCAAAAATATAATGTATTATCAATATGTTTCCGCATCGCGCCCTACTACAAATTAAAACACAAGGCCGTAAAATTAGAACGGAAATAAAATTGGTGGATAAAAATTTCCAATTTAGTTAACTAACTGGTCAGAACCTTTGCAAACCAAGCGACACTTCTTGGAAGGTCGTAAGCGGATTACAATGAGTAATAATAGGCATTGTTGTAGAAATGTAAGTAAACGAAACTCGCAGAATATAGTTTAAATTGTGGTGGATTCCTCTATAAAATTTGACAATAATTTTAACAATAAAAAGTTTTGAAAAAAAAAGTTGCTAACGAGAAGTGTTACACATTTATTATTAAATTGGAAAATCACATACATCACTACATACCAATGAATAGTAGTATACGTGTTGAAATTGTGGTGGATTTCTCTA
>JABXWE010003757.1:0-43003 GCA_014611495.1 Limonius californicus
AATTCTTCCACTACTAACTCGGATTGCTCGTATGAAGACGAAACAACAATTCTTCAACTACTAACTCGGATTGCTCGGATGAAGACGCAACAACAATTCTTCCACTACTAACTCGGATAGCTCGGATGAAGACGCAACAACAATTCTTCCACTACTAACTCGGATTGCTCGGATGAAGACGAAACAACAATTCTTCCATTACTAACTCGGATTGCTCGGATGAAGACGCAACAACAATTCTTCCATTACTAACTCGGATGAAGACGAAACAACAATTCTTCCACTACTAACTCGGATTGCGCGGATGAAGACGAAACAACAATTCTTCCACTACTAACTCGGATTGCTCGTATGAAGACGAAACAACAATTCTTCAACTACTAACTCGGATTGCTCGGATGAAGACGCAACAACAATTCTTCCACTACTAACTCGGATAGCTCGGATGAAGACGCAACAACAATTCTTCCACTACTAACTCGGATTGCTCGGATGAAGACGAAACAACAATTCTTCCATTACTAACTCGGATTGCTCGGATGAAGACCAAACAACAATTCTTCCACTACTAACTCGGATTGCTCGGATGAAGACGAAACAACAATTCTTCCACTACTTACTCGGAACCTTTCATTATAGAGATGTTGTTGCTGTCTGTTCACAGTACTGCAGCATAATTATATACCTGCTTGCTTGCTTGCTTTGAAACAGCGAGTTCTAGGACGCGGTTTTCCAAGCATCTCTATGCACTTAGGCCATAATACTACTGGGTTGTGCAGTCTTGTCATATGTTGTAAACCAACATGCAAGGACAATATTGTAAATTTATGAAAAAACTGTAAATAAAGATTTATTATTATTATTATATTTTTCAATAATTTATACATCATACAAATCTGTTGATTGTGACAGTCATGTTTAAACATTTTTTTCCACATTTTTAATAGAAGTATTCTGTTTTTTAAATTTAATATGAAACACTGTAAATTTTTGAATGTGACGCAGAATAACACTCTAAATATAAATGTACTAAAATAGCACGATTTAGAAACTTGCAAATATTCTTACAGCATTTTTTATCTCTGTTTTAGTGGAAGTAAAGTTTAATAGTCTCATTAAAAATAAAACGCTCTATATATTTGCGTTTCTGGCATAAAATGATATTTTAAATACAATTAAACCAAAATTGCGTAAGGATTGAAACTATAACTAAAGTATTTTTAAAATACTTTTATCAGTTTTTATGCGTTATAGTTCGCTTTTTTAACCACCTGTATGTCTTCATGTTTCCAACGCACATAATTAAATTCTAAATATAAAGGCAAGAGCTCAACCTTAAATAAAACACGACCTAATTTGCTTATTTTAAATGGAATAATTCTCTACATTCATGTATTATTTTTTATACGAGATTATATTGCAAATTTTTAGAAATTCGAAAATGTATTGTATTTTCGTGGATTATAATGGTGAGGCTCTACACGCCATGAAGGAGGAAGGTCAGAGCTCTCGTATCCTTGCTCTCACACCCGATTATTGCGTTTCAAATTCATGACACGTGGTGATGTGGTGGGCGCCACCGTATTATTACCCTTCGTTCATTCGAACTTAAGTACCTGGTTAGTTAAAACGATTGGGTAGGCGGCCCGTCAGGCATCAAGTCGGGGTTTCAACTCCCGACCTTCCGCACCATTTTCATGGATAAAATTATTGGTCAAAAAATAAAGGAGTTACAAAGGGTGGACCAGCAATAGAATCAACCTGTATAATTAAAAGTTTTACCAGCACTCAAAATGAACTTACAATCCTTCTCGGTATCCATCCAACAGCGCCTGTATGAGGCTCTTATTCTGCGGTATGGTTTGCAAAATCTCCCCGTCCGACGTGACATACCCAATCGCCCATTGCCCGAGCCGGGTGCAGGACAATCTGAACACATAACTTCCGGCCTTGTTGATGTACTTTTGGAGGCGCGCCTTCACCTCGTCGTACGTAAGGAAAGCCACGTAGCCTGGATGTGTAACAGCGAGAATCTGCCAGTTGCGCAGGAGTGTGGCCCATGGTTGAAATAACCTGCAATCGGGTCAATTTAAGCAGAGCTCACTTTACAAGAGCTTTTTGGGCTCACCTTGTGAACACGTCGAACTCAAAATTTGATATGTAATCGTTACAGGTGAGGTCTATCGTGGACTTTAAGGCCATGGCTTCCAGCCCCGAGTTGATGGGGTGGACATGGTTCAATTCTTGACGGAAAATCTTCCACGGGACGAGGGTGCTAGAACAGAAAAATCATTATAAAATGCATCATAATGATAACTCAGTTGTGGTAATTATGTCAATAACGACCCAAGTGGGTATTTTTGCAAGGGCGGCTCTTCCCCAAAATATTATTGTTTACGCCCAAGCGTCTAAAAACTGCGTTACATTTTAAAATCTTAAACATTCAGACGTGGGTGTTGTCAAAGTTCGAACAGATTTTCCGCCTTTTTCGCTTTTCCACGTACGGTAATTGCGTCACGCGGCGAATCAACCCTCGCTCTCTTGACGTTTGGAAACTTGTGCCTAATGCCGGGAAATCCGCCCCCAAAACATGAATGAATGCTGAATTAATATTGCAAAAGCCTTTACGACGTCCTTGCTGAATGAAACGGTTCCCATTTATTTTTCAATGTATTTAAATTATTTAGCCTGGGCTGTGGGCGGGTTTACCAAAACATTTCGGGCTTGTCATGAGGTGTTAATAATACTCTGTATAGACGAACGCTAGGAAAACTCGTTTAAGCCTAACGAGGATAAGAATTTTAGGTCGATTACCAGAATGGGTTGACATTTGTATTATATAAGAGAGTAAGGAGGAAGCAATATCATAAACTTAAAATACAATAATAACAGTAATATCTTTTATCTCCTAATTGGACCATACTCTCATATTTGCCATCATCATTGAATATCGCATACCTAATTCGTGGACAACGTCGAATGTCTACTGGAATTAACGTTTAACAATTTGACAAACAAATAAAAATAAAACTCAAAATGGAAGTCGGCCAGTTTCTACGAGAAAATTTAATGCAACGGATCAGTCTAAACAGTATATAATCATAATAATCAACAGCTTCTCACGTACCACTACTGGGCATAGGCCTCTTCTCTGTCACGTGTTTCTCCTCAGCGCTAAGGTAAAAATACGGGGGACCTACCGTCCAATCCGAACGACAGACATTCCAGAGAAGGTTTTTAGCATTACGATCTCTGAGTTGCTAACCGGATTGGAAAATTGTGTGTGTTGTGTGGCAGCATAAGCTGGGGAGTCGAACTCAAGTCATAGCCACCGTTGCCATACGAATACGAGCGTTCTACCAATTGAGCTACCACCGCAAACAGAATATAAACTCCGTAAAACGGTAAGTAAAGAAGGAACGCAAAATTCAAGCAGTAACGAGAAAAAACGACAAGAAAACAAAACAGGAAGGACGTAAGGGTGCAAAGGAAACATTGAAGGCCAAACAGAGAAGACGCAGTCGATACTAAGGCAAACGAATATGGAAAGTGAAAAAAAAAAAATAAAAAATATGAACACAAATGAAATGTTTATATAGGGCGCTGGAACGTTAAGAGATACAAATGGAATGGTAGGGTGTATCAGTCAGAATCATATCGTTTAGCTACAGGTACAGTACAACAAAATTATTATCATACCCGTATCAGCAATAACCAATGAAAATAAACCAGGGGAAAAGAAAGATTCCTACGGCGAACTGCAATTCAGTCAAAGTAAGAAAAGAAAATATACAGGCAATTAAAAAACAATCGACCATAGGAAGCAAAAATAAAGGAAAAGCACAGGAAACAGAAGTATGGTGTAGGCGCCATTACCGGCAACGGCCAGAGACAGTCACAAGGAAACATGAACGGCTTCGGAAGATAAAATGAAAACAGTAAACCATTTGATGTAGAAACGCACCCAATTATTAAAAAGAGGAGAGTAAAAATGGCAAAAAAATACTCAAATAGAAATGGATTGGAGGAAAATCAGAGCAAACTACAAAGCAGATATTATGAGACAGATCCCAGATTTCGACTTAATTGAATATAGAGCAGTTGGAAAACCGATAGATATTTGGAGGAGCTGGAAAGGTGAGGAAAGTCATTATCTAACCTGGAACGGGATGACGAGAAACGCATTAGACAGAGAAGAGTAAAAGGAATTTGTTACAAATATTGAAAAGGAGTAGTATGTTCTACATGACTAACAATCAGACCCAACACGAGCACCATAAGAAGAACAGGAATGAGTAACAACAGCAACCCTATCGTGTGTGGAATTTATGTTACCGAAACGCCAGAAATGGTGGCAGTGGAACAAAAGGACGATGCGCTGGAAAAACCATTTTGAGCTTTGACTGGAGACATTTGCCAATTTGACATATGCCACTTATAACCTTGAAACCAAAGCAAAATCTAATAAACTGTGTCTACGAAATTTTACCTGCTTTTCCACAGAATGAATTTACGGACATCCGGCGCGTGAAAAAAGTATTCTTAGGCTTGTATTACACGGCACAGAGCTTTGTACAAAATTCTGTATGCGAGCATGCGCAAATAGGTGCAAATTACGGTGACATCTGTGAGACAATTGTCAAAATAATCATGTTTTTGTAGATAAGGTAGAAATCTACCAAGATTTAATAATAATTGTTTACTTTTGTTTACATAACCTCGAATGTTGTTTATCTTTTCGTGACTTGTATAATTTTTGCATTTTCCGGAAGGCTTTTTTTAATTTGTTTATAAGTTATAATAAGTTTGTGCAGAATGGCTAGCATTGAAAGATTTTAGGTGGTACAAGAGTTAAACATTTACGCCTTTGCCCTCTGTGATCATTGATGAACACTAGAAAATGCTCGTTTGCGTATCGATTTGACGTCGTTTCTGAACAAAATTCTGTAGACTTTAGAGCACGAGCTACAGAATTTTATATAAAATTTTGCTGTATGACACGGCACAGAATTTTGTTCAAACTTTTGTACAAAATTTGGAACAGAATTTTGTACAAAATTCTGCCTGTGAGCATGCGCAAATGGGTGCAAATTACGTTGACATGTGTGAGAAAGCTGCCAAAATAACACGTGACTTCGATAAAGTAGAATTCTAACAAGATTCGTTCGTAGCGCTTTTATTTATTTATTTTACATAAACGCACGACAAAGCAAACAAGCTGCAGCAATAAAGAACGCGAGCGAGATAAGAGAAAGTGCGTAGTGTGGCGGCAGGCGGGGTAAATACGTGGTAAACATATTCTTCTCTGCCCTATGTGATTGTTAATAAACACTAAAAATTGCTCGTTTGCGCATCGATTTTGAACAAAATTCTGTAGGTTTTAGATCATGAATCTACAGAATATTGTACAAAATTTTGCTGTATGATACGACACAGAATTTTGTAAATACACTTTGAACAAAATTCTAAACCAAATTTAGTCACAAAATTCTGTGTCGTGTCATACACGCCGTACAGCTGAGCGTAACGTTTCAGAATTTCCTCTAGTCGTTTATAATAAAACCTCAAAATCAAATGTGTACCGATGCTGTTGTCATTTGGTTGAGCGAGTTCTAGGACGCGATTTTCCAACCATCTCTTTGCACTCCATAATATTTGGTCCATTGTACATCCTAATTAGGAATTTCCTTATGCGAGTTGGTTCCAACTCCAGTAGTGATTTTTAACATGTCACACATCGCAGTGGCACGGGACCTACGGCTTTACTTCTTATCCGATAGAAGGCGAATTTTTAGATTTTTCCCCGCTAGAAAAATCTCGTCGACCTCAGCCAGGTTCGATCCCGCGTCCCTTGAATCTAAAGGCAAGTGCGCCTACCACTAGAGAGACAACCGAGGTCGACCATGTGAACCGATTAATTTTACAGGCACCTACGTCTTTAGAATCATTTGTAAACAGCCAATGCGTGAAAAAACGTACTGGCGTCGAACTTCGCATTTCCCAATCTGATGTGTATGGTTGATATAATACTATTACATTTAGAACATAACCTTTACATCCAGAAACAGTAGAGGTGAGATTTTTCTACAGGACAAAATTCTGTAAGCCATAGGTCCCGTGCCACTGCCATGTGTGGCACATTAAGAATTCCTACCGATAGGCAAAATTCATAGTTAGGGTGTACCTACAGTAAGTCAAGAGCTTCGGTGCGTAGAGATGTTTGCAAAACCGCGTCCTAGATCTCGCCCAATAAAAACCAACTAACCAACCGCGCTTCAGGAAGAATCTAAGTTGGTATAAAGTTATGAAAATTCCCATTTACGGAAGAAATTCGGACCTACTCAGGTTGCAGGGTTGTCGTTTATCATGACATAACCTCAAAATCAAACGCCAAAATTGTATTATAGTACAACCATTATTTTAAGGCCAAATCTTTAAGCCTTTCACTTAGGGATTATCTGTAACTGATAGGGGACACTCAGGTAGAACCAGCCAACGTAGTCAGGTAAAATTTATTATAAAATAAATAATTAAAATCTATTTGTTCGAAATCCATATATAATAATTAATTAATTAAATAGAACTTTAAAAACTAATCCGAGTCGGAATCGGAAATTCAGAAAATTGTGAAGAATCGTCGCCTAACTTATTATTAACGGTTTCACTTTGTATTTTGGGGTATATTTTTTTTCCACACAGTTTTTTCAGTGTTTATCAATTTCTTCGCCGCTACCACTATCAACATCGTAGTCAAAAAGTCTCCAAATATCCATAATAATGTGAAACACAAATAAAATTAATATCTGTGTACTACTACTACACGCTACAAATTCACAACTAAGACTGCATCAACCCTTTAATTTGGGAAAGTACACAATGCCAAGTTATTAAGCTTAATTACCTGACTCATCCGAATAAAAAATAGAAAGGGAAATTCTTTAATTCCTTGTTAATTTTCGAAAGTTTTTGTGCAAACAAAATATTAAAATACCATTAAGTTTCCATTTTAAAATACGCACACCTAGTACAGACCTGTAGACTAGTAACAACCGCTCGTTCTTTTGTTACGGAATTGCAAGCTTCACGTTGAGAGGAAATGACAAGATAAAAGCGGCTCAAAGATTCGGCGTTAAAATAATGGTTGTACTTTACCATCCACAACAAAAAATGTGGAACGATACAAACAAATACAACTGCAGAATCATTTGTGGATATCCAGTGGATAGAAAACAAATCGGAATTACTGGATATTACGTTTAACAGTTGTTTTTTGCCAATTTGATATGTCATTTAATGAAGTGGGCATTCTGTCGTATAAGAAGTAAAGCCGTAGTTCTCGTGCCCCTGCGATGTGTAACACGTTAAAAATTACTACTAGGATTGGAACTACCCCACATAGGCAAAATTCGTAGTGAAAGGGTATAAAGGGACAAAGTGCCTAAGCGCAAAGAGAAGTTTGGAAAACCGCATCCTAGATCTCGCTCAATCAAAACAACAACCCTCCAACACAAAGGGGGATTCATTGATTTGAAAGAGCAAGATGAAAGACGCGGTTTTCCAAGTATCTTTAAGCACTGCAGCTAAAAAATAGTGTACTTTCAGTTTCACAGCCATATTCGACTCCACAATCATTTACAGGCATCCAGCGCATAAAAAGTATTACATTTCTCAGTTGTCATTTGTAAATTTGACAACGGTCAGTTAAAGATTGTCATCTACAACATATCCTCAAAATCAAACAACAAAGCGTGCCTCGAGTCAAATTTGAAGCAGTAATGAGTATATTAAATGTTCACACAATTTGCAATGGGAAAAATAGTTAAGCACCTGCTGGTGCAATTCTGTAATAACTTTCTCTATTATTTTATTGTAAAACATCAAATATACCCTTCCGTGTTCTTACTCAACAAGGCTCGTAACAATGACAGCGACTGGAATCTTTAAGAAACATCTAAAGACCTCAGAACTGTGAGAAAAACGTAATTTTCAGTCGATTAGCATTTGCATTTCACGCGACGGGGTAATGACGGCTGGACAATTAAAAATTTGCAGAGAAATGCCGCCGCATCCGCTGAACTACTGATTAGCTTCCGGTTCATCACGCCTACGCCGTTCAAGACGGAAATTAACAACCTAAAAACACGCGACCCAATTTACGAATTTTTGATAATTTATTACCCCGCTCGGAGATTAAAATGTCTGTTCGGGGGCGTAAATGCCCCCGGGTATTAAAATGCCTTTTCTCGAATGAATTGCGCACCTGATTTAGTTTTGAGAAGCGCGGAATTCGGGTTTCCCGTGAAAAAATGAGCAAACCGGTCATGCCAATCACATAAATGTTTCATATTTCCGAGTATTGTTTGCAATACATTATCAACAGGTACTGCCCCCCTATATAGCCGTAATTTCCTGTGGCGAGACTGTTTTGACGCACGTACGCCACTGCACGTCGCATTAAACGGCTCCTCGAGCACTTTTAATTTTACTCACACATCCCGGATGTGCGAAGAAAAGTTTTGATGCCGTTTAATTGCGTTCATTACCGGTTATAATTACTTTCAAACGTCCTGTTATGATTTTCAGGTTTAAGTCTTCCCGGATAGGAGCAACCTTGAGACTAGCAACTTTTTACAATTTCTCGGAATACCAAACAGACCACAACATCCTTAATATTTTGTTTTAAAACCGTTAATGTGTGCCATCAAGGCTACTTTGAGCAGTAATTTCTGCTTTACCGTACAATTTCCTTCCTATAATTCGAAATAAAATTGGGAAAATATTGCTTAATGTTGCAAACACCGAGAGGTTTATCTACAAGAATTGTGGAGAGCAATTTAAAATTGCTTACACAAGGGTTGAACGCCTTAAATGCGTGTGTCGTGGTCGTCAAGGCTACCAAGAGAGTGCATTTCCGCTTGGGGTTATTACAAACATATAACAAAATTTACTAGATATGAGGGAGAATTTTAAAAGTAGTTTCCACTGGGGGGAATCCACCCAGAGAATAAATTTGTGGTTTTTTTCTAACATAATTGCCATATAAAAATTCTCACATTAAATTAGTCTCTTTAGGGAAAACATTATTAGGGAATGCAGAAATTACAAAAGAAAGTTTACAAAAAATGGTGAAGTAAAACGAACAATCGGCTTCATAGAAATTAAACTCCTTAAAATTGTCATATATGTATATATATATATTGTTATATATATAACACAGCACTTCGGGCCTGGAGGCCTTTCATACGCTTCTACCTTTTACCTTCTATTTCCAGTTTGTGAGTCCAAAACTTTTAATATCTTCTTGTACATCACCCCACCTGGATTTCTTGGGCCTACCTCTTCTATATTTTCCTTCCGCCTCTCTGCTTAGTGCTTTATTTGTCCAATCGTCTATATTCATTCTTTCTATATGGCCTAGCCATCTCAGTGTATTTGGCCTCACTACCATTATTATACTAGGTTGTTTGCAGATTTCTCTTAGTTCCATGTTTGGTTTTCTTCTCCATGTGTCTCCTTCTTTTTTTCCTCCCAGTATTCTCCGTAGCACTTTTATTTCCCATATTTCCACACTTTCTACATTTTCCTTTGTAAGTACCCACATTTCACTCCCAGAGGTTACCACTGGTCTGATCTTTCTGTGCATTCTTAACTTCAGCACTCTTTGTATATTCTTGTCGTTCAGTAGATTGCTTAGAGCTCCTGCACATCTCGAGCCCTTAGTTAGTCTCCTCTTGATATCACTTCCTTGGTTTCCTTCGCTTGTTATCTCTGACCCGAGGTGCACCACATTGTTTACTATGTTGAACTTGTATCTTTTATCTTTGTTATTTGCTTTAAAGGTTGATTTTCTTCCTGTTTTCTGGTCGCTAACACCATGTAATTTGATTTTTCTTCCTTTATTAATATGCCTGATTTTCTTGCCGATTCTTCTATTTTTTTGATTATTCTTTTGAGCTCTTCTTTAGTTCTTGCTAATACCGCCAGGTCATCCGCGTATGCTAGCACTTGGTATGGTTCATTTATTATATTATTTTCTAAGCTTATGTTGCTTTCTCTCATTACGTTTTCTAACACTATATTAAAGATGGTTGTCGAAAGGGGATCTCCTTGCTTTAGTCTCAATTACTCCTGAACTCACTGGATTGGTATCCTCTGAATGTTATCGCATTTCTTGTTTTCTTTAGTGTCATTCGGGCCAATTCTGTTAGTTCTATTGAGATCTTTTAGTGCCTTGTAGATTGCTTTTCTTTTTATTCTGTCGTATGCTTGCCGGAAGTCAATGAAAAGAGTATACATCGGAATATTCTTTTTGCTGCATTTTTCTTGGCTTTGTTTCAGTATAAACGTTTAGTCTATTACGATTCTCCATTTTAGAAGCCTGCCTGGTATTTGCCGACTTTAAATTCTGCTTCTTGTTACAACCTTCGGTTTATCAGTTGTGAGAGAGTTTTGTATATCACGTTAAGGAAGGCTAATGGTCTGTAGTTATTGGCTAAATTCTTATTACCTTTTTTGTAGATGGGGTAAATGAGCGCTTACGCCCATTCTTCTGGCATTTCTTTTCTTTTCCATACTTCTTTTATTAATTCGTATATTTTTTCTTGTACCACTACATCAGCGCATTTGATCAGTTCTGCCTCCATCTTGTCTGTACCCCGAATCTTACCTTTTTTTTTGATTCGTAAATATTTCCATAAATTCTTCAATTGTCGGTTCTAGTACTAGGTTTTCTTTTTGTTAACATGTTTGGTTTTGTTCTTCAGCATTCTCTTCCTTTTCTGTTAGTATCTTTGAAAAGCGGCTGGTCCATATTTCTACCATTTCATTTTCATCCATGCACAGTTTGCCTTTTTCATCTCTAAGGCCTATCGTCTGGCTTTGGAAACCTTTCTTTTCTTCTTTTATGTTTTTGTACATAGCTTTTATATTTTTGTTCTTGTATGACTCTTATATTTCTTCCATTTTCTCCTCTTTTGCCTTCCTCTTCTCTTCTCTACAAATACCGTGCGCTTTATTTCTTGCTGCTATGTACTTCTCTTTTAATTCCGGGGATCCTATTTTTATCATTTATATTCGTAACTTTTTCCTTTCCTCTATTGCTTTCTTGCATTCTACATCAAACCAATCTTTGTGTTTTGTTTTTCTTCTTGTTTCTAACTTCCACGCACTTTTTATTATTCTTTCTTGCAATTGCTCCCATTCTTCTTCCGTTCTATTTGCTTGCTTTTGCTGGATAGCCATGTTTCTAAACTCAATTTGTTGAGCACTGAGCTAGAACGTCAACAAACGCACGTGTTTGACTCACCCGAGCGCGCGCTGTGATTGGTCTACGCTATATAACGCTAATGCCTCATTACTTAAGGAGTAATTGACGCTCAAAACCTTTACTTTGTGCTCGTAATTACCGGGTTAAGTTTGTGTGCTTATCGGTTTTCGGAGCGTTTGTATAGTGCCTGGTGCTTATTTTCCTAAAATGGAGCAAGTGGTTCCAGGAACGTGTAATCGTAGGGGGCGTCCTACTACTTTAAATGAAAAACAAATGTACAATTTGTTACTAAAACAGTATGTGTTAGTGTTGCAACAGTAAAAAGAATTTTAAATGAGTTTCGGGATACTAAAACTTTGTCTTCTCCAAAATCTCCCGGAGTTAGAAAAAAACTTTAGATTAAATTCATGATGCTGTTCAAATTGTAATTTTTCTGCACAATATACGAAACTTATTCCGAAATTTGCATTTCTGAGCTTGGTAAATTTCTGTGTAAGTTCACGAATTTTTTTTTCGGAACGAAATACCAACCGTAAATAAAATTTATTGCTTGTACGTCAATATTTGTAATGCAGATGTCTCCAAGTCCATAAAACGCCTTTACTTAAAAAAATGGTTCTTTTCAAAACCACCAATTCTTCTAAAAAAGAATTCCGACGGCGCGAACGTTAATTTAGAAACTCAAGGAATATTACGTAAATACACATCCGGTAAATCAACGCACTTGTCAAGCGTTTGTTTACGTTCTAGCTCAATGCTCAACAAATAGAGTTTAGTATTTGTTTGCTATTCCTGTCTTGTTTTGTTCACCTTTAGTGCTTCTGTATTCTATCTGGTTTCCTTTGATTTTTTCTTTTGGTATTTCCTAATGTTTGTCTAATTTTTGCTATTAATAGAAGGTCGTCTGAACTTATATCAGCACCTCTGTACATTCTTATGTTCGCTATTTTTGAGGCATGTATTTTTTGAATTATCAGGTGGTCTGTCTGGTTTTTCGTTTTTTGTCTAGGCTAATCCATGTCGTTTTATGCACATCTTTTCTTTTTAGCATAGTGGTTTTGATTATCATTCTCTTGGATTCTGCGAAGTCTATCATTTTCTGGTCGTTGTCGCTAGTTTCTTTGTGTAAGGCACTGTAAGCTTTCCCTTCCTGCTATTTCTTTATTCCTATCTTCTCTGCCTATTTTTGCATTCACGTCTCTTATTTTGACTTTTATGCCATATCTGGGAATTTTATCTAGTGTTTCCTCTAATTGTTCGTAAAATTCGTTTTTGCCTGCTTGTTCCGAAACTTCTGTCGGTGCATGTACGTTTATTATAGTTACCTTTCTGTATTTGGTTTTTAACCTTAGTAGACTCATCCTTTCATTTTTTACTTCGTAGTTTATTACTTCTTTTTTCAATTTTCTTTTGATCAGAAAGCCTGTTCCTAACCTATTTGTATCTCCTCCTCCGTTGCAACATATACAATCTTCGAGGATGGATTGGGTTATTCCTTTTATATTCGTTTCTTGTGTTGCCAGTGTGTCTATGTCATATTTTATTGTTTCTTCTATTAGTTGTTGTAATTTACCTTCTTTATTCAAACCTTGCACATTCCATGAGCCTATTCTGAGTTCTTTTTCTTCCTGATTTTTGTTTTTCCTTTTTATCCTTTTTGAAGCTTTTCTTTTTGTTGAATCCCCTAGTTCTTCTAGTCTTTTCGTCCATCTTCTCTTATTGTCTTTGTTATCTGTTTTAGTTCTTTTGATGTGTACTTGCTTATCATTTCATTTGTTTGGAATATTTTGTCATTCCACCTCTTAGATATTCTAATTTCCTGTACAGTTTAGCTCTTTCCTTGTTGCGCTCTACTTCTCTTCTTCTGCTTAGTTCTCTTATTTCTTCTAGTTCTTTGGCAAGCCTTTCCAGTTCTCTGTCGAGTCCTGAGCGTTCCGCTATTAGCGATTGTAAAGATCATATTATTCTGTGTTAGCAATATTTAAAAAATGAACATTCCTAAGGTTTTTTGGCATCATTTGAACAAATCTTTTGGTGTGGTAATTTGGTTTTCGTATGCCCTTTGAAGACTTATCCCATCCAAACCATCACATAAATTATCATCCAAATTTCTGCTCGTCTTCTTCTTGGAGTGCTTTATCTCTTACGAGACGTAGCGATCTTCTCTCATATGCCCGTGGAGCGCGTTTAAAGTGCCAGAGACATAGAGGACCTACAGCATAACGTGGGCCCCGAAACACAGGAAGTGTAAACACTTCAACTCCAGAGAAGATTTACTTTTACTAAGCAGAATACCTCGCTGGTCTACCACTGCCTTGCGAGGGAGAACGGCCGTGAAAAATCTGATGTCCGGTACTGGGAATTGAACCCAGGACCTTCAGCGAAGAAGTCTAATGCGCTAATCTCTAGCCCACGGCCGCCTTTTTTTTTGCTCATGAAGACATACATTAAGAAAATGTTATTTATTTTTGTACAGGGCCGCTAATCTGTTCGTGAAGTAACAATTTTCTTTTAATTCGGTTAAGAGAATTTTGTGAGAAACCAAATAAGATGTTTTTAAAATAAAAGTGTCAATGTTTCAAACATTCCTATAAAAAACAAAACTTACATGTTCTAACCTTCCTTTGTTTTTGAAATACGCACCTAACTATTGGGTGTGAAGTAGCCGAACTACGTTTTTCTTTTGTTTTAAACGGAACTCGCAATTTCAGTTACGCCCCCGCACCAATTGTTTTCACCTTGTTCACAATGAGATCTTAGAATAAAAGTTTCTACATTTCTAATTGATTAGTTTATATTTTTATTCTAAATACTAGTTTCTGTTATCTTAATTATTATATAAATCTGCAGAAATAGTTATTTTTCTTCTTATTATTAGTGTAGGTATGCCTGAACAGTTGTTTTGGTTTATTTTAGTTGTGTTTGTAAGTATTTGGAGGCAGTTCTTTTTTGTGATCACTAAAAGTATGCAAAATTACTAAATTATTGTAGGAGCCAATTTTTAAAGTCAGATTGTATTTTCTTCATAACAAACTGAGATTTTCTTTTCTTTCTAGCAAGATTGGCAATATCAGTAGAGTCGCCGATGAAAAATATTTTTTTTCACTATGTTTCCATTGAGATCCCACGATAAAACTTTCCACAATTATGAAGGCTTCTAGTCGGCAAACACACAAACTTTTTTATCAAAAATAATTACACCGATTTTCGAAAAATTGCAAAAAACAGTTCTAACCGAGTAGGCGTATGTTTTGTATGAATATAACAGAAAAACTTGGGCAAGTTATATATCAAATGAAAGCACATTTCATATGCTTTAAAGTAATGTTTATATCATCACTTAAACAATAATCGCAAAATATGTACATTTATTCAACGTTTATGGGAGAAAAATGCTCGAAATTTGACAGCTTATAACTGCGAAACCCTTAATATTTGAAGTCCCACAATTTGTACTTTTACATGTCTCCATATACTAACAGTTATCCCTTAATCCCTCAGATTCAAACATAAGTTGACTTTATATGGAATGACTGGGTTGGTAAGAGGTTTTTCCAAAATTTATTGCTGGCATAAACTGTGTTTTAGGGGGTAAACCTTGCTCGCAGGAGCAGGAACTACAGAAGAAAGTTGATCTAAAATGGTTTCCATAAATACTGAACACTTTAGACCTGTCGATGTGGGTGTCAATTTAGACAATAATTTCCCAGAATGAACTAGTCCTTTGGTGAAAACTTTGTTTGGGGTTGCAAGAACCACGAGAAACGGCAAGGGGAAATTTAAAACAATTTTCACAAGGATTCAACACTTTAAAAAGGCCCATACTGGCGTAACCTACTTAAAAAAATCAGCAATTACGTCTTGCCAAAAAGAGGGAGACAGAGAAATTAAAAATGATTCTCAACCCAAGGCTTTCGGCTTTGAAATCGTCAATGTGTGTGTACTTTGGACAATATTTTTGCCAGGAATAAAATGGGGTCTCCACGTAAAAGCCGCTCTAAATTGGGAAGCTTCAACTGGAGCACTTAAAAGCGAGAGGAATCCGGAACCCACGCAGGTTGATTCGAGCTCGTCTAGCTATTATCAACGCTGATAATCCAAACCAGACGTGGATGATTCACCGTTTTCCTGAAAGCAAATGCTAAAACGGACTACTAATTGACAGGCAAAACTTCCGAATCCTGAATGGGGCGAACAACAACGGTGTCCTTCCACTACGTCGGCAGCGGATCCAAGCGCGGAGAGGAGCGAGTATATTTTGGGATTCACGTAGTAGAAAAGTCTGAATCAATATTCCATTCATAAACGCCCACGCAGCCGCGTTCACACAGCACACAGGCCCGCCGTATTTCGACAATGGAAATTCGCAATTAGCATAACAGCATTGAAATCGTCTTAATATGGCCCTGGTTTTGTTTAGTAACGGTTTTAATGCACGCCAACGTGATGGAAATTTAAATCGGGAGCCGCTCTCGAATTGGAATCCCATTCCGGTCGGGCTTAGCCCGGCTAAGTGAATTAAAACATTAAAACGCCAGCCGGATATAATCCCACCACCTATTACACAATGCAAGCGAATCTTTCTCTAATTAAAACCGCTTTTGATTTTTCACGCATTTCTGAGAAGGCTAACTGGATTAATGCATGCACGCTCGGTACACGGGGGCGATTGAACAATGCTGAATCATCAATTAGAAAATTAATTGCGTTTTTAAAAATGAAAATGACCTTAATTTACGCCGGCCCACGCGTGCGGGGCAAAAATTGAATTAAATGCGGAATATTTTATAAGCGACACCGTGTTTTCTCATAAATAAATCGGAGACAACGCGGTATTGGGAATTATAAATATCAATATCTTGAAATGGGACTTCGAATACCGTACGGGTGTCTTTCCGAAAGTTGAAAATATGCTCATTGATGAAAGCCATTATGAGAGCCTTGCAGGAAGTTTTAGTACTATCGCGGTGTGTTTGAACACTTTACCCGAAGAATACTTGCACTTGCACTGGGTTCGCAGTAGTATATAATAACAGAAGCTTGCTTCTTAATTGCATTTTTAAAGACTGGTTATGACATGGAGCAAGTTTGAATGATAATGAAAGTATAGTTCAAGCTCGCTGATTCACAAGAATGCTGATAAGAGTGGGAAACCCGTAAACCACAACAAATGGAAGGTGAAAACGCGATATAAATTATGCAACGGGCACATGTGCACACCATATAACAGTATTTTCTTGTGATAACTCCAACCTCCTAGGAATAAATGTGAACAAACACACCTGTTTGCATAGATCTAATTTTTTAATGATAGCAGTAATGCAACTATTTAATGTTGCATTACCTTATCTAATCACAAATTACGCTTTAAATATTGTGGGAATTTAAAAGTTAACGAGTTTACAATAAAATGAAAAAAAGAGACTTCAATAAACAACGATCCACTTATTAAACTGCAAAATTTAAATGAAAACGAATGTCTAATTAGAGCAAAAAGAAAAGCGATTACGACAGCTCTTATAAACATAATCAAATGAATAACCTGTGATTACAAACAGGTTATTATTACTAACAACCCATAATTACACTATAGTAAAACAAATAGTTAAAAGGCTTAGGACAATTACACAAAAACGTTTCGTTATTATCATGTCGACTGTTGTGACATCAAGTGAAACAAATGAACGACACAATTTAGCAAGACAATGAAACGTACATAACTAATGAAAACAACCCCAACAGAAGAAATTTGTGAGGTATTTAATACCAAAAATTAATGGCTGAAAATCAATCATGATCAAATCTACACAGTAATTAAGAATTTAATCTTAATTTTAATATCAAAACAAATACACAACAGCCTGTGATGGTCACATGGCAAAACAAATGACTATCTTATCGCGCTTTAAAACAGCCCAATAGACTTGCTATAGCCATAATATGTAAACAGATCAATATAATCCACTGACTATGATGATACAGAATTAAACAAATGAATAACAACTATGATCAATTGACAAACAAATGAAGAGATTTCTGATAATAATGAAAACCAATACAATAGCCGGATTTGTTGTTGTTTTGTGTTTTCAGTTTTCCAGACAACTAAATTATGGCTAACCTTACAATTTTTCAGTGGTCATGATAAAATTGACAACAATTGATGTACCTACTACCATGTAATTGTGGTTATTGCATGTCCGAAAGCATTCCTTTAAAACAATGATTAATTACTTGAAACCAACTGTCGCTGTAAACGGTAAATTATCATTTCCTCTTAATGCTTAATCGATTACTCTTTAGGTGGGTACCAATACCGTTTACAATTCAGTAGGCCAACTCTAGTAAATATATTACAGACTAATTAATACCTGTTTCCAAAGTTTGTCTTCCAGAACTCGGCAGCGTCCGACTTGGTGATGCGAAATTGGTCCCCAGCAAACATTCCGTTAGGAAACAAAGCTTTAAGTTCACTCAACATATGACTAAACACTAAACTAAGCTTGGTTAAGTTCCGTCTATAGTGTGAGTTCTCGTCGAACATCTTCTCCTTGCCTTCTTTAAAGAGTTTAATGGCTTGTTTACACTTCCGCATTAAGTTAATAATAAATATGTTAAAAAATTCGTTAGTGTGAAGCACGTACATCTTGTCTTCGTATTTCGAGTAGATAAGTCTTAACCTCTGGTAGGTGTCGGGGAGAATGTCCAAAATGAAAGGGGGCGAGTTTTTGAGGTTCATCTTCTGGTGTTGACACAGTTTCACTACTTTATCCATTAGCTTCCAGGTCTTGTCCAGGGTCCTCTTGTCCGTCGCGTATTTTGGCTGCGTCATAGCTTCGGAAAAAGCGCCCTGCAACTTGGAAAATATTGTTGAAAAGTTCTTGTGCTGAACTGGACGATTCCGGTTTGCCATTATTGCACGTTCAAACTTTTGTAGCTACCAGTTAACTAACACCGCGGGTCGTACGTTGTACTCCGCACATTGTATTTTCACATTATTGCATTTTTTCGCAACTGTTTTAACCAATTTGGGGCGACTTATTTGGGACCAGTGCCTTCGTGACATACACAGTTGACATTTTCTTTCATTGACGTGAAGTTGCCGATCGTGATGACGCAAGCGCCTCGCAAACGCTGCTCTGAAGTTAGTTACTTTCATTTTTTAAAACAGTTTTGTAACTGTTTTGGTGATAAAACCACGGGCGTCACTATGGGGGAAAATTGAATTATGAAAATACCAACCTTGTTTTGATTTTTCTCTTTCAATTTAATAAAGCACTAAGCAGCAAGTGTTGTTATTAATTATGTACGCTATTTTTGGGGAAAATTAGGCGGCAATGAACACCATTTAATATAATCGCTCTAAAAATTCGTATTTACAGCCGGTGCCGGCTTTATAGTGACGCGGGAAGTGAACTTGAACAAAATAGAGTAAGCAGGAAGTAAAAGACGAGGCAGAAGACGAAATCTTTATAGGCAAATAAACACTAAAAACTTTAAATAAAAAAATGCTTTACTATTTGGTGAACATGATTTGAAATTAACGTATTTTACGTATAATTTTCCAAATGTTTAATTTTTTTAAATCTGTGCACATACCTCCAATGCTATAAGGTTCTGATTATGTTTAAAGAAAATGAAACATTATTAGCATTTAATAATTGGCAAGGAATGCTTTGTTTAAATATTGATAGTGAAATTATGAATATTGTGCTTATGATGCTACCATTAATGACTGATTCATGTGTACAAGATAAGCACGGCATGCATGAGTATCTTTGAAGCAATGAAAGATACAAATTGCTTTTTATCAGTGATATCACAAAATAGTTTTGACACTATTTAAAAGAGAAACGAAAGCGAACGTTTTTCCTAAAACAAGAATGCCTTCTACAGGGTGTCTCACCATGTGAGGTCACTACTTCGTGTACATAATCTTTAGACCAAATTCTAATAAAGTTATGCCCTGAAGTAAACCGTTTTCAAAATACAGAGAGTTAAATTATTATTTATTCAATACTTACAATTTCACAAAAGCCAATATTTTTTAAAATTTACTTTTTTGAGAATTGGAAAAAATTAGAAATAATTTTATGTAGCATTTGCAGGCAGTCAAATTTGATCTAAAGTATATTTTGAATGATCCAGCGGCAAAATTTCCTACGACTAGGGAAATCTGTAGGTAAGAGGGCTTAAACAGGCTGGATATGAATGGATATAAACCATGACGTTTTAATGTTCTCCAAACTCGTATTCGTGGTAGATTAACTTGTGTATGCAGATACACGACGAACAGAGGTGCTGGGATTATTATCAATTTCTCGCAGTATGATGTCCTCATTGTCTAGTAGGTACTTGCTAGTACTTGGTTTCGGGAAAGTTCCGTGTTCACGTAGGTGATTGTGCACTCGTCGGTCTGGTAGTCGCCGATTTGGAAATCTCAGACCATAATCTCGAGCAGTTGCTACTGAGTTTCCATCACAAAAACCGTATATGTAATGGATATCGGCGTACGTACGCGTTGTACAAGTAAACATTATCAACTCTGTTAATAAGCGCAAGCAGAGAAATTAACTTTAAGGTGCTTTACTGTTTGACATACAAGTAAATAATATCATTTCCATAGTAACGTAGGTAAGAGGGCTTGAACAGGCTTGATATGAAATGGATATACTTAAACCATAAGTTTTAATGTTCTCCAAACTCGCATTCGTGGTACATTAATTTGTGCAGATACGTTGTCATTGTGTAGTACTTGCTGTATTGTAAGTTCAGTGTTCACGTAGGTAGTTGTGCACTCGTTGGAAAACTTGTCGGTCTGGTAGTCACCGATTTGGAAATCTCAACCCATACTCTCGAGTAGCTGCTACTGAGTTTCCATCACAAAAACCAAACATGTAATGGATATCAGCGTACTCTCACGTTGTAAAAGTAAACATTATCAACACCGTCAATAAGGCAAGTAGGGAAATCAACTTTAAGGTGCTTTACTGTTTGACATACAAGTAAATAATATCATTTCCATAGTAACGTAGACAGTTTGTATCAAATACCACTTAATATCATTTATTTCAGCATCTTCATCTGTATTTAACTAAAACAGGCCATGAGTAGCTTCTTTAATAGTCAATTTAAAAAAAATGACCACACTTTAGTTTCGACTCTCCTACACGTGGGTGAAGTAGTGACTTCAAGTCATGGGACACCCTGTATATACTCTCATGTTGTGTTAACAGTTAAAGTGTCGGATAGTATTATTATAAACAAGTTAAAAATTAATTCCACATAGAAAGCGAAAATTATAATGTCTTTTTTTTTCAAAAGTACCTATATTTATATATGTATTTATGATTGTGATGGTATAGACAGCCATGACGCAAACATAAGCATTTTCTTTCAAACTTAATAGCTTATAAAATAGGTTATTACATTTTGTTTAGTATTGTGATACCTACACCTAGTTACTTCCTTTTCGTCCATATATGTTTCTTCCAATTTAATCGCCTGTCCAGATGGATAGGTACCCAGATATTTGACGCTTTCTGCTTTGGGGTATCTGCTGATTGTTGAGCTGAACCGGTGGACAGGTACCCCGCCTAGTGGTGAACGTTACATATGTTGATTTCGTTTCATTAACTTGTTTGCACCAGCTTTACAGTTTGAGCAGATGATTTTGAAGATGCTCAGATGCTGTAGTAGGGTCAGGGTGTGATGATAGTAGAACTGCGTCATCTGCAAAAGTAGCTACTATTGTTGTTTGCGAGGTGGGAAGATCTGACGTTTTTATTGGAGAAGTATGATTTGAGTATTTGGTAATAGTCTGGTGGAACGATACTTTTAAGTTTGTAAAGCAAGCCTTCGTGCCAGACTTCATCAACGGCTTGCTTAACATCAATAAAGACTGCCGAGCAGTATTGTTTGTTTTCAAAATCTTTGGTGATTGTGTCTGCTATTCTATGCACTTGCTCTATTGTGCAGTGTTGTCTTCGAAAGCCAAACTGATGTTCAGGTATTAAGTTGTTATCTATGAGTATTGGCATAATTCTGGTTAGTAGTCACTTTTCAAAGACTTTTGACAAGACCGGCAACACACTAATTGGTCTATAGGACGTTACATCTTCAATAGGTTTTCCAGGTTTAGGTATTAGAATAATTGTGGCTACCTTCCATTGTTCAGGAAAATATCTTAGTCGTACCCAATATTGCATTGTATAACTATGTAATAAACTTGTAACCCTTTTCTGGTAGTTCTTTGAGTACTTTTCCTGTTATGAGGTCGTATCCTGGTGCCTTATGGGAATTTAGATCTTTTTGGATTGTGATCTGAATTTCTTTGTTTTGAACGGTTGAATAGGTGCCGATATTTGGAATGGTGCCTGAAGATATTCCAGAACTTCACGTTCTGCAGGCTTAGTAATTTTTGCGGCAAATGGTTTAGAAACCCCAGATAAGTGAATAGAAAAGGCTAAAGTTTTTTCATGGTCACTTCTAGCCCAGGTATTATTCTCTAATCGAAGAGGTGTAATATGTTGCTGTGGATGTTTGAGCCTCTTGGTGGCTCTCCAAAGTGAATAATCGGATGCCTCTGTAGACGTCAGATGTAGTAGATAATCTTGCACTGCCTGGTTTTTAATGGTGCTGAGGAGATTTTTAAGTTCATTCGTTGCTCGATTTACGAGGGTTGATTGATAACTAAGGTCTCCAACAGCGCCGTGGTACGAGTAGTGGGGATAGAAGCAAGTTCTAGCCTGCATTCGGTACCCTCAAGTGTCTAGTCTAAACGTGCAAAGTTTATCATGAGATCGACTTCTGAGTTGTGTACCAAGCAACGATCAGTGAGAATTTTTAACGCTGGAAGGTTGCGCGCCCGTCGAAATTCACCTGCATTTGAAAGCTGTTCACGGTAATGTTCGTATGGATGTGAAGAATGTTCGCCAATGGGTTGGGCGTGCAAAAATCTGCAATAAGGGCGAGATGAAGGTGTTTGATGAAAAAAGATTAGAACGACCAATTTCAGTGACGCATGAGGAGAATCAAAAACGAGTGGATGCGCTGATTCAAGGAAATCGCCGAATTAAGCAAAGAGAAATTGCTCTGCGACTGGGTATTAGTCAGGAAAGAGTGCAGCACATTATCCAGACGTTGAATTACAGAAAAATCTGCGCCAGATGGGTCCCGCGACAATTGACGGATGTCATGAAGGAACAGAGAAAAAACGTTTGTCAAGAACTCCTTAACCATTATCGTCGTCAAGGAGATGATTTTCTCATGAACATTACCACGGGGAACGAGTCTTGGGTTCATCATTACGAAACCAAGCGGCAGTGGATGGAATATCGTCACCCTTCACCTCCGGGTGTAAGGAAATACAAAACAGTTCCCTCAGCACACGAAGTCATGCTCACGATATTTTGGGATGCAAAGGGTGTCACTCACACGGAATATCTGCCAAAGGGAACAACGAATAATTCGGCAAGATACTGCGAAACCTTACGAGCACTCAAGAAACGTATCCGTAGAGTAAGGCCGCAAAGGACCACTTCCTGGCTCCACCACGACAACGCCACACCGCATTGCAGCCGTGAAACGACGAAGACAATGAGACCCTGAAATTCACGATTGTTTCTCACCCTCCGTACAGCCCCGATTTGGCACCCTCAGCCTTCTGGTTGTTCCCAAAGTTGAAGGAGGTATTGAAAGGCCACCATTTTTCGTCGGATACCGAAGTTCAGGCTGCTGTGCGCAAGTGACTCAAGAGCAAACCAGAAAGTTTCTTCATGCTCGGAATGAGGAAATGGATACAGCGTTTGGAAGAATGTGTGGCACTAAATGGTGATTATGTAGAAAAATAAAAATGTAGGTTTGAAGTATAATAAATTTACTTTATTTTGACACCGGTTTCATTATTTCCTCTTGTCTGAAACATATTTTATAGGATTGGAAACCTTAGTTATCAATCGACCCTCATAGTACTCGTTTGTCGTCTGGGTGTCGCCTTGTTTGCCATTTCCTGCGAAGTTTGCTCTTTTCTGTAATTTTTCTCTTCACTATAATAGGGCAGTTTAGATTTGCATTCCAGCATGTTGTTTATATATAACGTCAAAGTACTTACTGAATGTTGCTAAGCAGCAGATTGTAAAGTATATAATAAACCAAAAAACAAAAAATTGTTGTTTAATTTTAAACAAAAATCTACAATCCTACTGAGATAAAATAATCACACCCTTTCACGTCCCACTACTAGGTACCGGCCTCTTTTCTGCGACATGTTTCTCCTTAACGCTGAAGCAGAAACATGAGCAACCTACAGTTAAACGTTCAATTCGAAGAACGGAAATTTCAAAGGCTTTTGGCATTAAGACCGCACAGTTGTTGACCGAGTTGGAAAATCGTGTGTGGTGGATGGCAGCACAATATTTGTATACGCTACAGCTTGAACGACCTAGCCGAATCCTCGACTGCGGACTGCACACAGCCAAATTGGTTGAGTGGGGGCGGAGCTCATTCTGAACTTGAACTCCACGCTTGCAATATCGGTACAGTCCGAGAAATAGTAGTAGCAGCTTGTGAGTTTAATCATTAATTTTTACCTACAGCCACTGCACCGAAAGAATGCTTCTAACGCCGAGTATACTAGGCCTGTAATGTTGGTTTTTATTTTCACTTCGACATGTTTTGTCTTGCTTCTTAGTCGACGCATTTCGCGACTTTAGTTGAATTAGTTTATTTGTACTTAGTAATGCTGGGAAGTCAAATCCAAGCCATAATTGTCGTTTTGTTAAAAAACGAGCGCTTTCCAAACTGAGCTATCACCACACTGGGATATACGAGGGGTATTTTTTAATAAGGTCCGTTTTTTAATAAGAAGAAAAATACTGTAAATGTCATTAAAATATATTTTTTCTATATTCTACATACTTTTATGTACTTTTCTATATAATTTCCATTTTTGTTAAAACATTTGTCATACCGCTCAATAAGTTTTTGAATTGCGACGTCAAAAAATCTGCCGCCTGTGAAGAAGCCCAATCTATGACTGCAGTTTTCACTTCTTCTTCGTCGTCGTTGAACCGTTGACCACCGAGAAACTCCTTTAAGTACCGAAACAAGTGAAAATAACTGGGTGCAGGGTCTAGACTGTAAGGCGGATGATCCAGTTATTTCCATCTAAAAGACCTGATTAGAGCTTGTGTTTGTGTCATGGAGCAACATCACACCGGAAGACGGTAGGGCACGCCGCTTGTTTTGTATGGCACGCCGAAGTTTTCTCAAGGTCACACAATACCCATCAGAATTGATTGTTGTGCTTCTCCGCATAAAATCCACTAACAAAATCCTTTTCCTGTCCCAAAAGACAGTTGCCACGATCTTTCGTGCTGAAATTGTCTGTTTGGCTTTCACTCTGGATGGCGACGATGTGTGTCGCCATTCCATTAGTTGTTACTTGGACGCAGGAGTCATGTGAGACACCTAAATCTCATCTCCTGAAACGACGTGGTCCAACAATTATTTTCTTTCCTGATTGTATCGAGTCAAAAACGATAAAGCACAGCTCAATCCTTTTGTTTTGTGATCGTCAGAAAGCAGTCTTGGAACCCACTGAGAACACAGTTTTCGATAATTCAGTTTCTCCGAAACAATGGTGTACAAAACTCACCTTGAAACCTGTGGAAATTCAATCGATAACTTTGAAATGGTGAATCGTCGGTCCTCTCGAATTTTGTTGTCTACATCATGAACCAAATCTTTAGAAATTATAGAAGGTAGGCCAGGGCGTGGCTCATCATGCACATTAACCCGCCCGTCCTTGAACGTTTTCACCTACTTTCGAACTTTACTGTCACTCACAGCATTATCACCGTAAACTTCACAAATCTGACGATGAATATCCGCTGCTGCCAAGTTTCCTGCACTCAATAATCGAATTACAGATCGTATTGCACAGTCGGCGGGCGACTCACTGTTCTTAAACATTATAAACTTCTACAGCTCAGCACACAGACAGACGATACGGTTGCAAATGACGTCTAAACGCGCGCAAAGCATGCTGGGAGCAGACGCGCAAGCCCACTGCGGCGATCGCGCGTCATTCTCACTCTCATTCACAAACGGACCTTATTTAAAAAATACCCCCCGTACTTTAATTCATATAATAGCCCTTTCGCATTCCAGTGCATACAAGCATTTAAAAAAATACACTTTGCAGTTTCAAAATTATTATATCAATGCCCTTTACCGACTTGTTTCTCCATGCCTAGACACTTTCGCTCGTTTTTGCACATTTGTCGAACATCAGTGGCTACTCGTTTATTCTTTAATTTGAAAACGTAAATTGACAGGTGTTTTTGAGTCGGTTATTCTGTAAAAATTTGCTCTAGGTGCTGATTTTTATGAACTCACGAGCGATTATTCTGATCTGATGCAACGTTAGAATGTTGATGCAAATAGGTGGTTATGTTGTAAATATTCTTAGATTATTTAACGTTTAGGAAAGTTCAAGGAAGCGGTATGCTATTTTACAGGAAAGCGATGTTTCGTTAAAGTTTATTTTATCAGGGTTTATCGCTTTGTAATTTGCGCTATTTATTGTAATTTCCAAAATATTTGCCGGATTTTAAATGTATTTTTGATATCGTTATTATGTTAAATCACTCGGAGGATGCTAAAATTAAACCTGACATAAAATAATAGTCGCCAGTACCAAAAACAACCTAAACATGCGATTATTTCGTATAAATCCACGTAAAATGAATCATTGTGATTACCTGTAGTAACTAAAACTTACTACGTGTACAGTGTATTGTTTGAAAATCTATTATTTAAAACAAATAGCTACAGTGGAGCTAGTATTAAAGTAACTACGATAACTACTCTTTAGCTACTTTACGCAAAAATGTAATTGAATCCTTAGCTGATTTACAAAATATTTTTTAAAGTGTACAGCAGTAAATCAATGGTATAAAGAGAGCACCTGCTGTGGCCTTCGCATAATGTTAAATGAAGGACAACTTGCTACTTTACAAAGGTGTAGTACGACTGTACATTTGAAGATACCAATACAGGGTGTAAAGGATTAAATTCTTTTACCAGGCTTCCTGGATTTTCCTTACCTTTGTTATTCGTGATAGCCAAACATTTAAGTTAGGTGTCAGATATGGGAAGTTCTAGTTAAAACCTTAAAAAAAGTTTTGCCTAAAAATTATATTATAGGTTTCCGTTAGACACAAAAACATAAATATAATTTACTTAACGTAATATCTAATCTACGTAAACTCATAAAAATTATATAGAAAACAGTATTGCTTATATTCCCTTGGAATAAGTGGAGCAATGAATCACAACCATATCAGTTTGATTAATTACATATTTGCATGCTTTTTCGATTACATAGTACAAGATACTTCATTATCATACTGATACCACCTGTGTAGAAGTACAATTTATTTTAAAATACCTCATTTATCCTCCCAGTTGGAATATTACTCAGAATCAATTCAAAAGGATATAACAAATAGTTACTGTGTAATATCTACAACTCAATATAATGCAGTGATGACATGATTTACGTACTACCTATGCATTTATTTTGAAATCCAATCTAAACACTTCATTTAATCTATACAAGGATAATTTACCCACGTATAGTACCAAATACAAAAAGTCTTAATCAACATATGTCCGCAAACCAATTACTGCAAAAATAGAGGCGATTTTGTATTTGAATCAGCAAATTGCATTACTGTGAAAAAAAGAACATTAAAGCACCAACAGGCGAACAAATATAGCATTTGCCCAAATGCAAAGGTCTAGTGAGATATAATCGGGAGATCTAGGTGACTCTGGAAGTAAACCCCTCGTCATATCTGTTTGTCGTTATAGGTTATATGTATTCTCCGACATTGATTAAAACATGTGGAGGAGCTCCATCGCGTATAAACCACAAATAAACCTTGTAATTCAAGATACGTCTTCCAATAAAGGGGTAAAGTATTATTCAAGAAGTCAATATGCAGTTTACCAGCGAAACGATTTAGTAAAAATACTGGCCCTATATAACACAGAAAAAATCATAATATTTGGAGATGTAAACACTCGTGTGTTGGAAATGAAGAAATTAATGGCGTAAAACAGAAATTCAACGAACAAGCAGTGAATGAAAATGGAGAACTCCTAATTTACTTTTAGGCCAGAAATCTATCTACTAGGAATCAATAATATACACACATTCGTCAATAGCAGTAATCAGAAGTCAACAGTTGACTGCTTCATCACGAATCCAAACATCGGATGTTCGAGTCTTGACATCAGGCAATTTTGGTACCGACCATGGATTGGTACGCCGTAAACTAAGATTAAAACGACCATCTGCAAACAAAAAAATACCAAAATACATATATAGAAAAATATAACTTAGAATCACTAGACAACGAAAGCTCCAGGAGTTGAGGAGAGACAACGTTACACCAGAAGAGAATATGGAAGAAGCGTGGAAGAAACTAAAATTCTGCAGGAAGCCACAAAGGAAGAGATTGGTATGGGGAAAGTAAATATAAATGCAACAAATACCAAATCATGGTTCACACCCGAGGTCAAGGAGTTGGCAGAACGTTAGAGGAAAGGCTGTTTATCTTATATAAGTTCATATACGCAAGAAGCATATAGAAATTATGTAGTCACTAGAAATAACGTAAATGCCCAAATAAACAAAATTAAAAGAGACTACTGGTTAAAGTTAACTAAGGACATGGAACTCTATTTACTTGGGGCACAGAAGAGAGTGTGCAGATTTCTGAAAAGTAGGAAAAAAACCAGAGAACGAGTACATACAAACAAAGAAAATTACGTTAGCACAATGGCAGAAATATTTAGAAAAATTATACGAAGCTGGAACAGAAGAAATAGATTTTCGTGCAGAAGAAGAGGCTGTAATTATAGAAGAGATTGAAGTAACAGAGGCTATAAAAAATTTAAAAAATATAAAATCACATTGACGAAAGAATTCACGATATTTTCAACAAAATCTCAATAATACCGAAAGAGTGGCATATCAGCATTACAATACCGATTTTAAAAAAACGATAAAAGACATACCCTAAAAACTGTAGAGGTATACAACTCTACTGTGCTCAACATTAGAACTACTCACAAGTGTACTAAGATTAAATCCTGAAAAGCAGACAATGAAAAAAGAGGAACAACTTGGATTTCCTAACAATAGGTCAACTAGCATGCAATCTTCATGCTCAGACAACTTCAAGAAAAAGCCCTACAACAGGGTTCAGTTGAAAGACGTCATGCACATACTGAAAGAACACAAAGCACCATACAAAATAAGAAGAGTAATAGATGAAATAAACACTAACGACACAACAAGAATCAGAATAGCCCAAGAAATGAGGGTGTGCTACGGAAGATGGTACTGGTACGATCATGTAAAACGAATGGGCCAAAACAGACTACCCCTTATAGCAATGGAAGGAAAACCAACAAACTGACGTTCACCGGGAAGCCCATATAAAAGATGGAGAGATAGCTGGCAGTCTATCTCCCAAGAAAATTAAATCGGTAATAAACAGATCTGAAGATCTACAAAAAAGAAGAAGAAGAAGATGCTAATATCTTCACTCGACAAGAGCGTGAGGATTTTTGTCTACCCAAACTTTATTATTATTATACAGATTAATGAGACCGATATTCACAAAAATACTTTCATTGGTAAATAAAATATTTACAGCAAAGTTTGGATTTTCTGTAATTTTTCTGAATTGAATCTGAAAGAAACACCATTCTTGAAAAATAACCAGATGCAGTAAGGGTTTGTACCAGCTGGATATGGAACGGGATACAGTTGTGTACAGTAAACAAATAATATTAAATTAATTTTTGTTTTTCATGGGTACTTACTTTGATATTCCCGACCTATTCTAAATACCCTGTGTATAGATAAAACAAAAGGTGATTTAATAATTAAAAATATATTATTTATAGGAGTTGCGGTGAGGTATTAATAATAATAATAATAATACCCTCAAAAATTTAAAACAGTGGCATTAATATCTTCCAGCATTTTTTGTGCCTTCCATTTTTAAAATCGGTAAGTTAATAAATTTTACTCAATCCTATTCGTCAATACTTTTAATGCAATTTTTATAAAAATAAAACTTTATTGCTTTGATTATATTGAGAATATTTTTCTGGTTATGCAACATCATTTAACCTTGGGAGATAAAATATATGATGAGAAGATGTTAATGTTATAGACATCAAAGCTGTGAGAATTAATTGCTACTAAAGGTCATACTTATCATCTCCCGGAAATTAATTCTAAGTTATGTTTCTTCGATTTCCTGTTTATCCAATCAAAATCTTTTAAACTGGAATGATGTTTCGTTAAATACTTAGGTGTATAATAGGTTGCATACTCAGCCGGCGTCTAACTCGCAATTTTCATTAGGTACGAATTTCTTCTACTGTTATATTTTTTATAGCTCAAGGTTCATATATGCACATTTTTAATAAAACTCTAAAGCTGTAAAACTAATTTAAATGCCTTTCAAATGTTTTCCATGAACGCAAAAACGTTTTTTGGCTTGTTCGAACCCGCATTAAAAACCGACTCAATTTTTTCCTCCTAGACATTGAGCAGACAACCTTTTAGTAAATTCGGACATAAATAACCTAAATTCACTCGAAAATCCTCACTTTGTTATTTAGAAAGGAACTCCTCTGTAACGAAAACCTCATCTCCCATTTGCGAAGCCATAAAAAATATTTACGAGTCCCTGAATTGGCCGAACTGCACTGGCCTTTTGTCGCTTAGAAAAGATAAAAAAAAGTTGGGCAATAAAACACGAATATGCGATGCCCTTCCGCCCAAACTAGCATCCCATCGTCCCGGAGCGGGTTGGCGCTGGAAATAATTAGAAACTTGCGGGGTGCCCTCCACCTACGCACTTGTGATGTAATTTCGGGGCTGGGAAATCGAAAACTTTGTTTTGTAACAGAGGTAAAACAGGAAAATAAGTCATAAATCAAGCTGGGCCGCTCGACGCGCCCGAAGCCCGGATTTTATACAGAGGAAGTCAGCCACTTTGCTCTCCCAACTCAAATATCTTAATATTCAGTTGATTTTGCTCTCGAACACAACTCCTGCATTACCTTTAGTACGAGTGCCCGTTTGGAAGCTCCACGTGGCTTGATTTATTGGCAGGGTAATGGTATACCGAAATTCTAATCGGATTTATTTAGTTTGGGTTTCAAATAGGGTAAACTTTTTAGTCAACTTACGACCTCGGCACATTTCTACAATCAGAAAGGTCGGTTTAAATTTGGAGAAAATGAAGAAACAATTGGATTTATAAAAGAACGAGTCATATGCCGTGCAATTAAGTCAACACTATTTGCAAGGTGTGACTAACCACGTGAATTCTAATTTTAAATCGAATCGTCTCGTCGGATGAAATTTAGAACTAGTAAACAATAATATTATAGACTGACATTTTCTTAACTGTGCGTCGTTCTCCGTTTAATCAATTCACAATGCAACTCACGTTGACCTTAAAACGAAAATGTTTTAAACTACTTTGGGTATCTTTATATTTCTTAACAAAGTTGTACTAAAATATTAACGTATTATTATACAGGGTGTTCCGTAAGTTGAGATAAAATGCCTGGTAGCGTTGTTCGACAGTGCGTACTGGACACAAAGTAACTAAAATGTTAATTTTTCGCAGGCTAATTTCTTCACACGAACTTCTTGAAGTTAGAAATTCGAATGCTGCGTATCTTTAAAAGCAAAGCTAAACTAATAGATATTATCGATGAAAGTAGTTCTTCATCAATAAGATCTCTCCCTCTCTCTCTCTGTCAGTCGTACTCTCAAAGCTGAGTAATTCCATGAGTCTTCAATTTGTGTAGTTGATGATCTGCTTCCATAGTTTCCCATCTTCTGTGTCTCTAATGGTTGTTTGTAAGGGTTTTCCTGTGATTTTTTTTATCTGGTCTACCATCTGATGGGAGAACGACCCCTTGCCCTTTGACCTTCTATTTTTCCTTGTATCATCAATTTTTCCATGTTGTCTCCTTGTCTTCTGTTTATATGCCCATAGTATTGGAGAATTTGTCGCCGGCATATTGTTGAAAGTCGATCTTTTATCTCTACTTCTTGAACGACTGATACGTTTGTCCTTCGTGCTGTTCAAGGGATGCGCAGTAGTCTTTTCCAGCACACGAGCTCAAAGGAGTCAATTCTTTTCGTGTCTGCTTCTTTTATCGTCCAGCTTTCTACACCATATATGAATATTTCGAATATTAGTGTTTGTACTAGTTTTGTCTTGGTGTTTCGCGATATTTGTCTGTTCGCCCATATTATTATTAGATTAGTCATCGCTTTTCGTCCCATTTGTATGCGTCGTCTAATTGCAGGTTCGCAGTTTCCATGGTTATTTATCAAGGCTCCTAAATATGTTAGGCTGTTGGTTCTTTCGATATCTGGTAAGTTGTTTAGATGTTGTAACTGTTGTAGCTTGCTCCCTCCGTCTACTATCATTATCTTGGTCTTGTTTAGGTTTATCTCTAATCCCAGCGTTCGGATTTCTTCTGTTAATCGTTGTAGTAGCTGTTCCATTTCCTGTTCGTCACTTACTGTTAGCGTGGTATCGTCCGCGTATCTGAGGTTGTTAATTCTCTTGCCTCCAATGGAAATTCCTCCATGCCAGTTTTCTGCTGTTCTGCGCATAATGATTTCGCAGTAGATATTGAAAAGGCTCGGCGATAATATACAGCCTTGTCGGACACCTTTGGCACATTCTTCTTCTTCACAATTCTTACGTCATTTTCGTGTCATTTCTTCGAGCTCTTTCTATAGGAACTTCCATCTCACGCAATCGAAGGCCTTGCTGTAGTCAAAAAGCATATGACCATTATTATTATTATTAGCCCGCAACATTCCATTGTTGGGCAAGGGCCTCCCCCATAAGGGGGGTTGTTGATTTACTCTCTCATAGTGATCAATCCTCGTGGGAGAGAGGCGCCGCATTAACGTAACCTTCGGGTCATATGACGATAGGCATATTAAATTCTCTTGTTTTCTTTATTAATTGCCTTGTGTTAATATCTGGTCCCTTGTTCATCTTCCTTGGACGAAGCCCGCTTGTTTTACAGGAATTTGTCTGCCAAGGTAGTTCTTAAGCCGTTGATCTATTATGTATAATAACACCTTGCTAGCATGAGAGATTAGTGCTGTGGTTCTGTAGTTCTCGCATTTGCACGTTGTCCCTTTCTTATGTATAGGGACAAACGTCGATTTTGTCCAGTCTTTGGGCTATTTTCCTGTCTTCCACACTTTGTTGCAAATGTTCGTCATTATTTCAATTCCTTCCGGACCTATTTCTTTCGGCAGTTCTGCAGTGATTTGGTCAGCTCCCAATGCAGTTTTCTGCATTTTCCACTTCTGTTTTTAATATATTCGGTTTTTTTTCTTGTCAATATCAATAAGATATTAACAGTAAAAATGACTTATTTACAAATTCAAATTGCAGATTTTTCATCCTAAGATTTTGTTGAAAACATGAGATTTAGATATGGCATCAAGACAAATCTAAGCAAGACTGAAAGTAATTTCTATGTAATTTGACACTGCTGTTCCGAATTTTACTTTTATTTTATCAAATACATTTTTCTGTAATTTGTTGCAAATTCCGTTTCACTTGCATCAATAGAATATACGTTTGCTGAGTAACATTGACATGATTTGGGTTCTTGGAGAGGTTGGCGGTAATTACAATGCAGAGGCAAGGCTACATCCCAAAGGCTGTCCAAATAGAAGACATCCAAACCACACAGTTATTAAACGAACTGACCAACGAATACGAAACCGGAAGTGTTATTTTGAAAAGAGGTGGCGGTGGTTGGCAATTTATTGTAAGACAGCCCAATATTGAAGAAAATGTGTTAGATTTAATTGAATGAATGGGAAACCTACGAGAAGCGTACGTGGTATTTCTCGGATTGTAAGCATACCAAAATCGACAATACACAGAATATTACACGATAACGGCCTATATATTTTTCGAAAAACGAAAGTGCAACCACTTTTTACCACAGGGTTATAATGCACGAGTTCAGTACTGTGAATGACTATTAAATCAACATCAGGAAAATCTGAATTTTATTGACAGTATTATCTGGATAGATGAGGCGACATATATGCAGGATGAGGTTTACAATATTCATGATAATCATGTGTGGGCAAATGAGAACCCTTATGCAACGCATGTTCATCAATACGGAGTTAATGTGTGGGCAGATACGGTACAAAATTATTTAATTAGTTCTTTTATTCTGCTAAACCGTCTTAAAGCCGGAAGTTTCTTACATTTTCTAAATGAAGATTTTAAAATATTTCTTCTTCGAATGCTTTTTCTCTTACGAGACGTAGCGATCGTCTCTCCTATGCCTGTGTTGCTACAGAGCCACAGACATACATACTATTATTAATTATTATTTAATGTATTAGAAAATGTTCCACTGGTATCTAGACAAAATACATGGTACCAACAAGATGGTGCTGCAGCCCATTATGGAATCACGATTCGAGATTGGCTTCAAAACCATTTGTTACGGGCCAAACAAGCTTTTTAGTCGACCCGCAACCGGAAAAAATGGAAAAAGATCTTCGGCTTAACTCAGAGGAGTAGGGGTAGTTGATGAGAAACGCCGACGGTGGGGAAATCGTACGTAGTTGTGTACAGAGTAGGTCAAAATTAGCGGGCGCCACCTTCCAAATCACAGCTGATTGCAGGTTCTTGTGGAAGGCCGAGAAGCCAGCAGCTTACGAGAATCGGACTCACCCTTATTGTGCCTCCTCCAGTATATAAAGCTTACAAAGCTCATGCATAGTGCAATAAAAATACACAAAAATAAAATATCGTACTACGGTTTAATTGCATCTATTAAGTAAAATATAACACACAAATAATGCAATTTAGAACAAACCAGAAAAACAACTATGGGCTAAACAAAGGATTGTTGGAACGTCCAAAGCGAAACGCTCGCTCGCTCCTGGCTTGCGGCATTTACTTTAATGAAACGCAGCCAGTGATGTTCGAGTTTTCAAACGTATTACAATTTATAATCACACTTTACAGTTAACACAAAAAAATGGCAACTGGCGACTGAAGGTCGCCTTGCGTTGCATCAAAAAAAGGTTTAGCACTTTAATCCAGTCAAATGAGACCCGTTTTCTTTCGTAGGGAGTAGAGAGAGAGAGAGAGAGAGCGAGAGAGAGAGCGAGAGAGAGAGAGAGAGAGAGGGGCAGGCACAATTCGGGTTGTTCTTAGGTTCTTCGAGAAGCAGGAATGCCCCTGAAGACTGAATCACGCTGGAGACAACGTTACGGCCAGGAGTTTCTTTGACAAATAAAAGAAAGACGGGAACTTCAGGAGCCAAAATCTCCACCGTTGTATGGGATTGTCAATTGCAACGGCTCAAAAGAGGCTGTCACGGGGTCGAAGGCTTCTAGTCCGACACAAGTCGAGAAAACAATTTCACTGAATTGTCTTTACAAAAAGCTGACACTCCGCTAATATTTTTAATCCGACACAAGTCGAAGATTCTTTTGATTAAGACAAAAAACGACACGATATATTCATTTAGCAGAGGGCTGGCAACAATCCCGTTTCCAAAAACCAAGTGGGTTCACTTCCAGAAGCTAGCGTTCACTTTTGCCTTGCCTTATTTTATCATCGGTCCCCGAGATGGTAACGAGCAACCGGGTCGAGCGAAGGTGTTAAATCGACTGACGAGAACACGCAATGCCAATATGTAGTAGCAGAAGTATTTCACCATATGACGAAATATGTTGCAATGATTCTAGAATAATATAACACGTAGGACTTCCTTCAAGGGCAGGAAAATGTGTAGACAAAATATTAATCGGCATTTGTCCATAATAACAAAAGAAGGTCCACTAAAAGTGTATTTGGGAAATAATAATGTAGCAATTAGCTACAGAGCGGCAATTAACATGAGACTTTAATTCAGATGAAGCGGCAAAACCAAACGAACATAACGCATTTTCCAGATTGGTGGATTAGTCGTGAGGCTCTCCGATTTTGTTTTATGATGTTATCTGAAGGATTTGGTAGATCTCACACAGGTGAACGATGTGGACTATTTAACCAACGAGTAGCAAAGTGAGATCTGCAGAATGTCATAATGTTGGTGGTGGTCAATTTGGATAGTTTTCCATAGTAACTGCAACAATATTTTCTGTAGAGCATACAATTTGCATATTACACAGTTGCCACGTTTTCACTTCTTTTCGTGCTTCATGTGAAAAAACTAGCTTGCAAGAAATAAATATTTTAGCTGTTTTATATTTAGTATGCACTGCTGATAAGCGCTATGAGGCATTTTTGAGCAATAATTTTGCTTCGACTTTTAGTTGGTATAGGTTCACGTTGGATTTAAGCTCAACAAGTTAGTTGCCTGTAGATGTTCTTAAATTCATAGCGGTTGCATAACAATTTTTGAATAAACAGAATATCTTCAAAAAATTGTTTCTAAGTAGTTCGACAAAATAGAAATCTATTTAAATTTAAAGGATACCAGAAGAATACATTATTTATGTTTGTTTTTACATGAAATTCACTTTTAAGAGATCAATTTTGGCCACCTAACGACACTACCTCCCCTAGTATGGTACCCATTGCTTTAATATTTACTTTAACACCTGGGTACTCTTCGATTTAATGTGTACTTAAATACAAGATAAGTCGAAATTATTCCAGTATAAGTAAAAAATGACGAAGGTATTCGTAACTTTAAACAACAAACTTAAAATTTCATACCTTCAGCGGTTTTTCAAACATTTTACTTTAACATATAAAAATATAAACCTGCGTTTTCTCTCATCTCGTATCCTGTGTAAAACTTTATTTAAAAATGTTTTAATCCCTCCCGAAGCTTCCGTTTGAAACACAGCGGCTTGATTAATTATACAAACCGCATTTTTTTCAGATTAAGCTCCTTTCGATTCCGCCGGCAATTTCAGTAGACTAAGGAGAATCGGGCCGAAATTGAAAGAGCTCGGCGAATTCGCAGGGCTGCTGATTAGTAGGTAATCTGCTTGGAACGCGGAATATCTCCCCCGGGAGAACGCATGTGATCGAAAGTAATTACAACTAACTCCGACGGTTTCATGGCGTCTCAAAACTACGCCGACTTTGTCGTTATTATCTCTCCGCGTTTGCCTCTTCTTGTTCTCGGCCAAATTTGAACTTGAAATCGTACGTTTGTACTGTTTAAATCGTTAAAGGATTCAAATGGAAGAAACAATAAGGAAGAATGGTTTTTAGGTAATTTTAAGTATTGTAGACACTTAGACAGAAGAGAAAGCAACAATGAGAGATAATGTAAAGTTGAGATCTCCCTTAACGTGGGTTATAAGGTAATTCAGCAGATGCTGACTTATAGTCACTTTTATACTATACACGTACAGTTCGGAATTTTCTCTAAGGAGCCTGGAAAAGTTTTACAATTTTCGATAATCCCAAAATATTTTTGCTTAGAGAGGCCTCATTAGCAATTTTGTAGTTCCTGGAAAACTAACACTGCAATCCAATTTACATATGTCTAGTAATTCAAATGATATAATACAGGATGTCCAACGACGCGACGTGAAGTCAGTACTTCGTGTACGTGATCTAAAGTAAACCGCTTTCAAAATATAGAGTGTTAAATTCTGTGTAAAAATCTCAGAATAGCCAATATTTATTTTTATTTTAGTTTAAATTCACTACAAAAATTGTTCACAATAGCCACCGTTGCTCTCGAGGCACATTCTGGCTCTTCTTAAGAGAGATCTGGTGCTCTATGTAACATAACATTATTATTCCGAATTAGTTCTGCTGCCTCAAAAATGCGTCTCCTAAGATATTCAACAGTCTCTGATGGTGTATCTTTCATATAGCTCCACAAATAATAATCTAACCGAGTTAAGTCCGGAGATGCTGTGGGCCAGGGGTGCTGTTCTGCTCGGTCAATTACACGTCCTTCAAACCGTTGATTCTAAAATTGTCTTACTCGTAACGCAAAGTGTGCAGGGCTACCATTGTGCTGGTGCTACCAACCATGTCTGATCGCCAGAGGGACATCATCTAACAATCCTCCCAATGATCTTCTAGAAAATTTAAATATCTGTCGGCGATTGAATGGTCTCAAAAACGAATGGACTCCAAATCCCAAAAGTGGCTGTTCTTTCTCTTCATTAATACATTCCTAAAATTCTATTATCTAGTTTTCGAATTTGAATGATCCAGCGGCAAAATTCCATATGACTAGCAAAATTTGTAGGTAAGAGGGCTTGAAGAGGCTGGATATGAAATGGATACATATACATCATGATGTTTTAATGTTCTCCAACCTCGCATTCGTGGTACTGTTACGGGCCTAATGAGCTTTTTCGTCGACTCGCAACAGGATAGGTGGAAAAAGGCCTACAGCTTAGCTCAGAGGAGTAGGGGGAGTCCACGGAAATCGCTCACGGGAGGAAATCTTCCTGGTTGTGTACAGAATGGGTCAAAATTAGTGGGCTCCTCCTCCCAAATCACAGCTGACTGTAGGTTCTCATGGAAGGCCGAGAAGCCAACAACTTACGGTAATCGGACTCACCTTCATTGTGCCTCCCTCCTGTTTATAAAGCTTGCAGAATTCATGCACCTACAAATACAAATTATTCAATAATAAGAGGTAGTAAGTTTTCAAACACATATAATCAAACTATTAGAAATGACACAATACAAAAAAAAGGACAGCAAATGATGATCTCGTAATTTAATAATAATACAAACTATTCATTTGAACGAAAAAACTCGACGCCGCTGGCATACGTTATTTACATTTTGCAAACAACTACGTGGCCAGTGACACCGGAGCTTACAGGAATGACACAGTATATATAAAAAAAATTACTCTACACTTTGTAGTACACAAAAAAAAGGACAGTCGGTGACTGAAGTTTGTAGTACACAAAAAAAAGGACAGTCGGTGACTGAAGGTCTCTTCTTGTTACATAAAAAAGGTTCAATCGCTTGAAATTTTGCAAGCTGACGCGAAAAAGGGTTCTTCCTTCACAGCACATAAAAACTTAGTTCTTTACCTTGACTATGGAACAGCGAGACGGAGACAGGCACAATGTCGTCAACCAGATGCGGGAGAATCCGCAGGCACGCCCCTGAAGACTGAGTGGAATGGAGTCTAACATCAAGGGCCCAAAACTTCGATGCGTTCGATGCACCGACGGTACTACCAGAGTGACAGGAACTGGGCTCGATATTAATCCGCTAAAGGCGATCGGCAAATTCGCAATGAATTGCCTTTACAGGGATAAAATGCAGTGTGTTTCTAAAATCCGACACTTGTCGATAGTTCTGTTTTCACCCCACGGCAAAAACAGCGATACGAAAATCATGCGATGGACACCCATCGAAAACACAAGCCGCCCCTGCAGCACTCGACTTATTTACGCCCCCCCGTGGAATTTGGGAAGACCGGAGTCATCGGAGATGTAAAATTGACTGGAGAACTAACACGAAGCAAACCTGCAACTCCCCCAAAATATTGCAATATATTACCACACAATTCTAGAACGAAATTGACACGTGCGTCTTCCGAGAGACAACACAGAATCTCAAGAATTGTTTTTAAACGGCAAATGTAGCCTACAAAGGGAAACCTGGAAATTAGTCTCGTCATAAATCAATCTTTAAAAACAAAATAACCCAAACTGTTATCAACATAAAAATGGCAACTAAAGTAATATTTTTAATTCCTATGAAGCGGCAATTAGGCTATGACATTAATCCAAATGGAGCGGCTACATTTAAATGAACATAACAGTACATTAATTTGTGACGAACAGAGGTACCGGGATTATTATCAATTTTTCGCAGTATGTTGTCCTCATTGTCTAATATTTGCTGTATTGGACGCTCAGTCGACGGTTTCAGGAAAGTTCCGTGTTCACGTGGGTGATTGTGCACTCGTTGGAAAACTCGTCGGTCTGGTAGTCGCCGATTTGGAAATCTCAACCCATATTCTCGAGCAGCTGCTACTGAGTTTCCATCACAAAAACAGTACATGTAATGGATATATGGATAATATTTGATAGAGTTGGTTCTTATATTTGTTTAATAAATATTGATTTTACTTAATTCCAAACTTGCATTCAAAGTATTGCAAGTAAACTTTTTATAATAATAAATAATTATTTTAATAAATCAATTTTGTAATTAACAGCTCTACTACTATTAATTATACTAGTATTTAGCCCTCGCATACTTACGGTTTTGGTACTCAATGGAGATAGAGCTTTACCCGAACTGTTTTAATAGCCCTTTTAAAGTTTTTTTTTGTGTCAACATGAGGCAAACGCCGAATTTAGATGTCACTGTGATGTTACTCCATACTGGCTTGTTAATTCAGTCTTTTATACAAGGTGCTAACTAAAACATATACTTAGAGTATTTCGCTTTCTTATACACATCATCCAAAATCTTAAAGATTTATAACTGGGACACACAAATAATTCAATATTTCATTATTTAACTGGTAATATTAAGTGCAAGTTAATATTACTGTAAACTAGACAAAATTGTTTGGACCCTATTTTATCAACTTGTTACAAATTTGTCGACGTTCAGGTTTTCTACGCAAACAAAGTTATTACAAGTGGAACACGTTTGTCTTAACTTTCGGTGTTTATTGCGTTGACATAAATAGCATCTCCCTGACGTCTTATTATTGTGAAGTTTTCGTTTAGTGCACTTTATATCAGGAAACATCATTATATTTTAGAAATTATGCTCGCACGTAAACCGACCGGCTTTACTGCGTGATTTTTCACGAACTCCTTCCCCAGGCCAAACAGATATTTATTTCTACGGTCTCTAGATGATTTTCCCAATCTGGAAATTTCAGACATCAAAAAGTGAAAGAATTTATTCCTTGGTAGCCCAGTTGGTAGAGCGCTCGCTTTCTGAAAAAAACGTCGATTCTGGTTTGGGTTCGAAACCTAAGCATTACTATGCAGATTTATAAAAATCTTGTCTGCAACCCACCACACACAATTTTCCAAACCGGCTCGCATTCGTGGGATCTTAATGCTAAAAACCTTCTCTGGAATTTCTGTCGTTCGGATTCGACGTTAAACTGTACGTCCCCCGTGTTTCTACCTTAGCGCTGAGGAGAAACACGTGGCAGAGAAGGGGCCGATGCCCAGGACGGAAAGACTGTTGATGATGGTGATATCTAACAAGTGATGAAAAAGAACGAGTGCCCGACGATTAGTAGTCATTTTCGTAGCATATTTCTTTGCCATTTTATCTATTGTATCAATGGCTTTTTGGTGGAATTAACTACAGTGCAAAATTATATTAGACTTTTGGTCGTTGGTGGATATTTTCTTATCGTAATGTTCAGTAGACGGTAGTATCATAACCTTTCCTTTGTTTGGAGCATACGACACTAGCGTAACTTTATATAACCGGTGCTGCAGAAACATGTACAAACTTACAGTGGTATATAAACCACGAAAAATGCCGATTAAGTAACTACAAAAAAAGATAACATTGTTCCCAAGGGGGTACAGGAAAGACAAGTTTTTTTTTAAATTTAAGTAATAAAAAAATGCCTCCTCCACCAAAGTGGTTTTGAAACATTCTCAGTAGTTCAAGAAACAATGTGTACAAGGCTATAAAAAATATCCAAGATAAATCGATATTTACTGAAACATATAGTTGTGGGGTACATCTGTACCCTCTTGGGTATACGAAGGATTGAACAAGAAAATCATCCGTTAGTGCAAGCGTTTATAATAAAAACTTCTTCTTCTTTCTTCTTCTACCTATAGCCCAATAGCCTGTTAATTACCTACAATGGAGTAGGTTCTATGAGCCCTCTTTGCATGTTTTCCGGACAGGAGGCTAGGGTAACCCGTCAAACAGAGAAGAGAAGTACCACTACATGGTTTACGATTGTCAAAGATGTTCGTATCACAAATGGGACCGACGGTTTTCCGTGCCCTCCGAAGCACGACAGGTTGGCATATCCCACTATACTGGTCCATCCATCCGAGTAAACTAAGCAAGTAAAAACGAACAAAAATAATAGCAAAGTGTTATTTAATTAAGTAAGTGTTCAAAATTGCCTCCACCCACCTTCACATATTTTGTAATTAATTTTAAAAACGATCTTTAAGTGTAATTGATGCACACGACTCGATTATTATATTTTGTAAATGGTGCTCGTTTACTGCCAACGCTTGGTCTACCGTTTCTTTAAAATATAAATTAAAAAGTCTAGTGAAGTGATACCGCAAATTCTTGGTAGCCATTGTTGCACAGTTCATCTTCCAATCCACTTTCCTCCAAATACATTATTTGAGTAAATCCTAGCAATCCTACTGTAGTGAGCAGGGCAGCCATCATGTTGGTACCAAAGTATTTGTCGCACATTGCGTTCTAGATGTCCATGAACCCGGGCAAGTTTTGTAGGAAATCCAAGTACCTAACGTTCTTTAGTTAAATTTTCATGGAAGAACTGTGGTCCAATAATATAGTTGCCTACTATACCACACCAAATATTTACAGAAAATAAATAACACGATCCAGTGCGGTTCTTCTTATACGTAATAGAGCGAGTTATGCCTATTCACTTCACCATTGTTTGAAAATATTTTCCTATCGCTAAACAATACATACTTTATCTGGAAGAATTTGTAAAACTGCAATCTTTTCTGAGGGTCATTTCCATGCATATCATGTACCAAAGTATCGCTTTCAGAATTTATATAACTGAACTTGTTATAATACTCTCATTTCTGCTTAGATCTCTTTGACTTATATGGAAACTTTCAATCCTTCCTCTTACACAGCTGTAGTAGTCGCAATGTAAGAAGACTAGAGTAGGATTAAAATGAACATTCTAAGTTGCGACACTACATCCTTTTCTAGCTAAACCGACTTTACGATGTAAATACCTACCTCCGGCAACTTGGCAGGTATGGTTTTCATTTTAATCCTACTCTGGTCTTATTGCATTGCGACTACTTTAGTTCATTCTCCATGTTCGTCTACATTTTCTGGCATTAACAAATTTACCTTCGTTTCATAAAGAAGCTTTAACACGCCTAAACATATTTTCAGGCAGTGTATTCTAGTTGGATTGCGCCTGATGTATAAGCGGTAGAGCGTTTACCTTCCACTCGGGAGGTCTTGGGTTCGAACCACCGGGCCGTCTGTGCTGACTCAGGTTTTCCTGGGTCATACAGGTAAACGCTGGAACAATATCATTCACGTATTTCTATTATCCAATTTTCCTGGTATTTCCTATCCTTACATTCCCATTACTGGCTGAAGAGGAGCTTCGGGTTCCGGTGCGGAACCCGACTGACCCCTACAGAGGCCCTCCCTTTTGTGGAGAATGAACCTACGTTGATTTTCGCTTTCTTTTCGTATTTCCATGGAATTCGCGAAAAATAATACACACGTCTGTTTTATTGTTATTTAGAAAGTTCTTGCTTACACAGGGTACCACGACGTGCGGTCACTACTTTGTCTACGTAATCATTAGACCAAATTCTAATAAAGTTATCCCCTAAAGTAAGCCGTTTTCAAAATACAGAGTGATAAATTATTAATTATTAAATATTTACAATTTTTTAGAAAAGCCAATATT
>JABXWE010003758.1:0-11649 GCA_014611495.1 Limonius californicus
TGCAATGATGAAACTATCGAAAAAAACATTTATGGAACCGGATTTATTGAATTGCCCCAATTTACTCAATGGCGTCCTAAATGTTCAAACTGTCGTCCATCATTTTCTATGCACCTTAGTATTCTTTCCTGTGTGGAACCAACTGCAGTCTCTATTTCTGCCCGTGAAATATTTTGTAGACAGTCCCTTATTAGTGCAATCATATTATCCCTTGTAGTAGGTCTGGTTGCAAAAACGATATCTTTTACTCGACCTCATAAATAAAAATCCAGGCATGTTAAATCCGGTGACCTAGCCGGCCATGGAAATATGCTGCCCCGTCCTATCCATCTACCAGGGTAGGTGGTATCCAAGAAGTCCCGCACATTCACAGCGAAATGAGCTGGGCAACCATCGTGCTGAAATAACATTTGTTGTCGAATTTCAAGGGGCACATCCTCTAACAAAAAAAATCGGCAATTCCTCTCTTAGAAATTGTAGATAGGTCTCTCCATTCAGTTGATTAAAAAAGAAAGGTCCGATAATAAAACGTTTAAATATTTTGACATACCTATTTACCTCTTTTTGTTTCATAGCATACTAGTATAATTTTTAATTAGACTATTATAGGCCTAGGCGGCAGCTTAACTTTACTTGTTCACTTAATATCTCCCGTTAGAGAAAAGATAGAAAGTTGCGGGTTGCCCCGATTTTTTGGAAATTTTGTGCTCTATTTAACTGTGTAAAAAAAGACATAGCCTGCCATTTAATTTTTTTATGAAAACGTGCAATAACGGTTACGATGTCAAACAGCGCCCTCTAGCTACCACGGTAAAATAAGTTCAGGAACAGTATATATTGCATATTATTCAGTAATAAAATCTCTTTCAAACGAGCCCTAGTTTGTTTAATTCTGTTAACTCACACCGGAGTTATCCTTAATTGAAGAAAAGAAAGTTTAACCTTCCCCCACCACTTTATTTGCAAAGACAGAGCAAAGTGGGTTACATAAAAAAGATTTCAAATTTTACAAAGATTACAATGCCACTATTTAAAATACCTCTTAATTTGGCATATTTTTGAGAAAAATCCCATTTTCTGATTGGTCATAGCAATTGCGACCCCTAGCGGTCATCCTACGAATTTGAAAATAATTTCCAGCGATTTCTCTTGGCCGATTTACCCATCAGTATTTTTTTCCCAAAGTTATACGATAAGTAGTTTCTGAGATACAGCCGGCGTCCATTCTTAGTTGGCCACTCGGTACACATATATTTTTAGTTTTAACAAAATCTGTCATTTTGGTTTGTTTTTGTGAATTTTGGTTTTCTAAAAAATTGTTTTCAATAATATATTTTTCCAAATGTAGCAATGCAAAATCTGTTTTAGCCTCTTTTAAATTGTCATTAAACATGAAAAAATGCTGAATTGTTTCAATTGCTGTGTTTGGAACTCGATTGTTTCGTCCATTTACACTTTGTCATTGTTTATTTCTGACTCCAAATTCGGACCTGACCCAGCTAAAATATCAAACTTTCGTCATATCCTCCTCCATTTCGAGTTCTTCATCAATATTTGAAAAATTTTCCCAACCCTCTTGTGTTGCCAGGTTAACTACAGGTAAAGTTCGGACCCATGTAGCTAAAGGTAAGCTTTCACTTGTCTTTTCATAACTCGGTAATTGTCCTAGCCAATTCGGTACTTCCCCGGCGTTTTCGCGTTACCTACAGATTACAGATTTTTCCCCGCTAGAAAAATCTCTCCGACTTCGCCCACGGTCGAAAAAAATGGAAATTTAAAGGGCTTGCACCTGATAATAGTAATCACGATATTTAAAAGCCGTTGAATTATTTCTACAATTCGTCTAAAGCCCGTGTTTATTTTTCCATATCCTTCTAGTTTTCACGGAGCATACAGTTTAATATACAGTGCTTCCCGAAAGTAACGGATAAACTCCATAAAATCGTTGAGAAAAAATTAAAAAAAAATGCTCGAACACGTCGATTTTTATTTTTAAGTTGTCATTTAGAGATGTAGTATTCAACCCCCCACCCCTCAACTCCTAAGCGCTAGTAACTCCAACTTTAAAAATTCAAATAGAAAAGTACCCTTTTTGATACTTCATCTGATAGCTTTCTTTATGTTGAATACAATAAAAAAGAGTTTCTCAAAATCGGTTGATAAATAACGGAGATATTTACCAAAATGTATTCAAATGAAGGAGGCGGCCGTGGGCTAGAGGTTAGCGCGTTAGACTTCTACGCTGAAGGTCCTGGGTTCAATTCCCGGACCAGAACATCGGATTTTTAACGGCCGTTCTCCCTCGCAAGGCAATGGCAAACCAGCGAGGTATTCTGCCTAGTAAATCTTCTCTGGAGTAGAAGTGTTTACACTTCCCGTGGTTCGGAGCCCACGTTAAACTGTAGGTCCTCTATGTCTGTGACTCTAAAAACGCGCAACACAGGCATAGGAGAGAAGATCGCTACGTTTCGTAAGAGATAAAGCACTCTAAGAAGAAGATTCAAATGAAAGTGCCAATATTCGAGCAGGCGTTGATACGGTTCTAGCAATGAGTGATAAAAACAATTGAGTTTATCGTTCTCAGTACGTTTTAATGTTTCAAGTGTTTATGTTGTGTTTTTAAGTTTGGATGAAAAAACAATTTTTTTTCTTGATTTCTCAAAACCTTTCGCAATGTTTACATGAGATAGGGGGTTGAATATTGCATCTCTAAATGACAATTTAAAAATAGAAATCGACGTGTTCGAGCATTTTTTTTTAATAGTTTTCTCAACGATTTTATAGAATTTATCCGTTACTTTCGGGAAGCACTGTACATGATTCATATTTTATGCTATTTACCCGAATATCTCGATCTAGACACTTGTTTATTTGAATCCATTGGTAGTAACTAGGACATTCCACCCACTCATATGTTACTTCTCCATCATCGCCCCATCCCGCGTAAAAGACATCTATCTGCAACACATTCAACAAATTTCATATATTTCCTAAATTCATTAAATGGTTTGAGTGAGTAATCTTATTTACTTACTTACTTAATCTTCTGCTCTATTTACTCTTTAGGGTTTTGAGGTTATGTTTCTACGCATTGTAGAACTTGATCCATTGTTTTCCGTTTGCTGCCATTTCCCTCGCCTACACCCAGGGATTTTCTATCACTTGTAAAACTTCGGTGATTGTGGCATTCCATTCCATTGCTTCCTCAGTCTTCGTCTTGACCTCTTTCCGCTTGCATTTGTCTCCCGTACTTGTTTTGTTTGTTTGCACAAATCCCCAAATCACATTAACTTTCCTTCTAATTTCTTGTGCACTGATATTGTATCTAATCTACGTCTGATTTCCTCAATTTCTTAGTCAGTCTCTCCACTCTTCTCAAATATTTCATTTCAGCCCCTTGTATTCTTGAATTCTGTCCCTCATTAATCACCCACATGACGGTCCCATATGTTATTATTAGAATACATATATACTAATATATGACTATTTTAATGATTGTCAATTTTGTTCTTTTGGATATTTCCTTCTGGATTACGACTGTTCCTAATTGCGCTGTACATTCTTGCTGCTGCTGTAAGTTTGTTGTTTATACCTTTGTCAAATTTACCGTCGTTGGCCATTACTACTAATCTTAAATATTTGAACTCCTGTAGCTGCTCAAATTTAACTCCTTCTAGTAGTAGGTACATTTATATTTTTTCAGCTTTTGTTGATATCACCATTTAACTTTTAGTTTTTTCTTTATAAATCTTTAAGTTGGTTTTACATAGCGCCGCATGCCATGTTTTCAAATTTTCTTCTAAAGCATCTTCCCATTCAGCGAATATTTCTATGTCATCCGCTCTTACTAATTTTGATTTACTTCATGTTTCTGTACCCTATACCATACATCGTTCTCTTCCTTCTTTTTGTACATCGTTAATTACTATTGTCTTAAATTCTTCTAATTACAAATTATGGGTTCTTACGTAATTTTTAGTATTTGCATGCATTGATTTTATTGCCATTAACAAGTCCTTATCTATCGCATTATCTTCCAGCCTCTTCCATAGTTCCTTTCTGTCCATCCTGTCGAATGCTTTTTCTAGGTCTAAGAAACACTCATATCCATCTCTGTTGTAGTATACCACCTTTTCTATTATCTGCCCAATTATAAATACATTGTCTTTATGTTACATCGTGGGCTGAACCCGTTTTGCGCTTCCAGTTTCTTTTCTATCCTTTTCCTTAACTTCCCTCTAGTATCCTCTTATATACCTTTCCGGCGAATAATGATATGCCCATATAATTTTGCAGACGTTATCGCTCATCTTGTGAATTGGAAATCTGCTCCTTCCCAATCTTTGAGTATTCGCTTCCGGTGTTATTTCGTCGTGTCCTGCTGATTTGTCTACCTTTATTTTGTTTATCACTCCTTTCATCTTTTCTTCCGTTATACTCTCTTCTTCTTTAAAGTCTTCTTTTATGTGAATTTTTAAATTATTTTTCTCATTTCTCGACAGTTTTGGTCTCTCCTTATTTTCTGCTTTGTTCGCTCCCAGCAATTCTTCAAAGTGTTTCTTCCATCGCTTTATTATTTCCTTGTCTCCTAGAAGTATCTAACCTTGTTTATTCTTAATCTTATTTTTTCGGACCTTTTCGTGGTTTTCCTTCCTTAAATTGTTTTTATTTCAAAACATAACTTGGCTTTGTTGGTCCTCAACTCAAGGTATTTCTTCCACAATTTCTTTTTCTTTGTCACTTCTTCCCTTACCTCTTCGGTCAACCATTTTGTTTGCTTTCTATCAACTTTTTGAACTGCCGTGCCACAGGCTTACCTTGCCGCTGTTTTAATTATTTCCTAAAAAGTTTGCCGTATCTGCTCAATATCTATTTCATCCTCTTTTACTGTGTTTTGTATTGTCTCTGAATGATTTCTTCTAACTGATTCTTTTTATCTTCTTCTTTCAATTTGTATGTCCTAATTATATGCTTCATTTTCCTTTTCTGTTTTTTCTCTTGTTTCTCCATTTCTTTTTTCACCCTCACATCTTCTACCCATTTAATATTGGGTGCTTCTATTAGCGTGTAGTTTATTACTGACTTCTTTTCTTTCTACTTACACCTTTGTCAATTTATGTTTAAACTTCCTGTTTGAAATTACCAAATTATTTAACATGCAAAATTCAATTGATCTTTTTTCTTTGTTGTTTCCCCATATTTTCCCATCAGTTCATCACAGCCTTCAGTTCTGTTTCCCACTCCTCCGTTTAAATCTCCCAAGTTAACAATTTGTACCTTTATTGATTCAATTTCTATCTGCAAAGCTGGAATTTTTCCTTTCTTTCCTTGATATCATTTTCGTTCGGTCCGTAAATTAGTACCATTGTTGTGTTTATTTGGTGCCCTTTCGTGAATTCTACCGGCATAATCCGTTCTGAAATACATTTCTATTTTTTAATGCCCTCCTATTTTTGTCTGCGTGGTATAATTCCTACTCATTGTTCTGCCCATTGAGTTTGTTCTATTCCGCTATACAGTAGAACGAAATCTTTTTTCAATAATGTACTTAGTTTTGCGTCTTCGTTTCTGTTATCGTTAAACCTGCAGGCGGACATGTTTTTTAATTTAATTTGTTTTCTTCTTCCTTTTCTGATTATAGGCCAATGGCCTGTTAATTATCTACAATGGAGTATGTAATTTGGTTTTGCTTTTAGTAATATTTATTTCATCAGCTGGAAGCATATGGAAGGCATTAATGATGGTGGACGCACTTAACCACTTTATAATTGCATAATCTTGACTTCCCTGGCCTTAAAATACGCCAGAATGGCTTAAAAACGATAATTACGAATATCTAAAAATTCATCTGTCAGATACGTATCCAAATAAGTATGTAACTTCAGCCCGGTAAAAAAGTTTCCGGACAATGCGTGCCAGTAAAATTTGTGGCTACCACGCGAATTTGAAAATTTTCTGTTTAAAATGACCTTATACTTGTTTAGTTACAAATCTAATATTCAGTAACTCACATACAAACATGTACATATGTTACAGTAAAACGGGAAGAGATTCAAACATCGGAATTGCCTTCAGAAGAGTCTGATTTAAAGCGTGATTTTAAATACGATGATGATTGGTCAATTAAACTGGAATCATTACATGAAGAATTAGATATAAAAACTGAAACCTCTTGTAATAACGAAGATCAAGTAATAATAGAGCCTCCATTGAAATGCATCGTGCAACAAAGTGCACGCAAGGGTGACTTGCAAAGGCATATGAGCACTCACACAGGAGAAAAACCCTTTAAGTGTAATTTATGTGACTTTGAAAGTGCACGGAAGGGTGGTTTGCAAAGACATATGAGAACTCACACAGGAGAGAAACCCTTCAAGTGTAATTTATGTGACTTTGAAAGTGCACTTAAGCATAACTTGCAAAAGCATATGAGCACTCACACAGGAGAGAAACCCTTCAAGTGTAATTTATGTAACTATGCAACTGCACACAAGAATGCCTTGCAAACGCATATGAGCACTCACACAGGAGAGAAACCCTTCAAGTGTAATTTATGTAACTATGCAAATGCGCACAAGAATGCCTTGCAAACGCATATGAGCACTCACACAGGAGAGAAACCCTTCAAGTGTAATTTATGTAACTATAAAAGTGCACTTAAGCATAACTTGCAAAAGCATATGAGCACTCACACAGGAGAGAAACCCTTCAAGTGCATTATATGTAACTATGAAAGTGCACACAGGAATAGCTTGCAAACGCATATGAGCACTCACACAGGAGAGAAACCCTTCAAGTGCATTATATGTAACTATGAAAGTGCACACAGGAATAGCTTGCAAACGCATATGAGCACTCACACAGGAGAGAAACCGTTCAAGTGTAATTTATGTAACTATGAAAATGCACAGAAGAGTCAATTGCCAAGGCATATGAGAACTCACACAGGAGAAAAACCCTTCAAGTGTAATACATGTAACTATGAAAGTGCATACAAGGGTCACTTGCAAAGGCATATGAGAACTCATACATTAGAGAAACCCTTTAAGTGTAGTTTATGTGACTTTGAAAGTGCACACAAGAATAGCTTACGATTGCATATAAGAACTCATACATTAGAGAAACCCTTCAAGTGTAATTTATGTAACTATAAAAGTGCACAGAAGCATAGCTTACAATTGCATATTAGAACTCATACATTAGAGAAACCCTTCAAGTGTAGTTTATGTGACTTTGAAAGTGCACACAAGAATAGCTTACGATTGCATATGAGAATTCATACATTAGAGAAACCCTTCAAGTGTAGTTTATGTGACTTTGAAAGTGCACACAAGAATAGCTTACAATTGCATATTAGAACTCATACATTAGAGAAACCATTCAAGTGCAATTTATGTAACTATAAAAGTGTACAGAAGAATAACATACGAGTGCATATGAGAACTCATACATTAGAGAAACCCTTCAAATGTAGTTTATGTGACTTTGAAAGTGCACACAAGTATAGCTTACAATTGCATATTAGAACTCATACATTAGAGAAACCCTTCAAGTGTAATATATGTAACTATGAAAGTGCACAGAAGAATAATTTACGATTGCATATGAGAACTCATACAGGCGAGAAACCATTCAAGTGCAATATATGTAACTATGAAAGTACAACGAAGGGTAACTTGCGAAGACATATCAGTACTCATACAGGAGAGAAAGAAACCGTTTGAATGCGAAACTTATGTGTTAAAATCTTATATAGTTTGAAGACTCGGGTCAACTAAGTAAAACGCATTTTAATAAAATTATAAACAAATTATATATGAACGATCTGGTCTTGCTGAAAAGCAATCCGGTAGCTACTACTCAAAAACGAATTTCCGCTAAATAATGTTTGCTTTATGAGGACTGTACAAAATGATTTTACATCCAGAAGCAAATTTCTACGCCCCAGTGCCTGCGTAAGTGCGGAAAGTTGTAGAAATATTCCGGACAACCCAGCCTCGGTGGAAGTAGCCCCAATATAGCCATTCTAGTGTGATTCAACTACCAAATAACATGGGGAAAAAGCTTCTTGAAAGATTCCCGGTTATGTAAAGCCAATTGACTGCAGTTGGTATTTTCTTTAAATAAATGTATTGAACGTTTCTGGTGTTTTATGTATGAATTCAGCTCAGCTACTTTAGATTTGCTTTCCACATTTCTGCTGGAATTCCATCGGCACCAGTTGCTTTGTGATTTCGCATACTTTTTATTGCTTCTTCCACTTCTCGAATTGTTGGATAATTAATGTTAATACTGATGGGTTGCCGGTTAACTTATTTATCCAATTCTTCTTGTCTCCTTTTATATTTTTCTTTACTGCTTTGTTTTTTCTTCGTATGTTTTTGCCAACTGCTGTTTTCATTCTACAATGTTTTCAGCGTTTAGTTTTGCCTTTATGTCTTTCCTTTCATATATTAGTTGCCATGAGGTCTCTGTGATCCATTCCTTGTTATTTTCACTTTTCCTTCCCAATATCTCCTCCGATATTTCATGTATTCCCTCCTTTAAGCTACTCCACTTATCTTCCAGGCTTTCTTCCTTGTGTTGGTTTTGTTGCACCTTTCCTAGTCGTTCCTTCCATACTTTATGCTTTCTTGTGCTAATTTTTCTACGTTATATCTTCTCATGTATTTCATTTGTGCTGCTATCTTCTTTTTATTTAGTGTGGGTTTAATTTCTGCTATTAATAAATGATAATCGCTTGCAACGTCTGCAGAACGTTTGTTGCGCACATTCAGAAGCGATCCTTAACACTTCCTGCTAGTCGTTATATGATGTATCTGCTTGTTTGTGCGTTTTTCTGGGTATACCCAGCTAATTTTGTGTATGTCCTGATGCGGGAATGATTTACCTCCTATCACTAGGTTATGATTTACACACAAATCGTGTTCTCAATTTTCATTCCTAACCCGTGCCGACCCATAACCTGTTCCAAGTTCTGATTGTCCTTCCCCACTTTCGCATTTATATCCCCCATTAGCCCAATAATATCTCCTATTCTCATTTTATTAATGCACTCGACAGTTCTTCATAGTATCCAGTGGCGGCTCGTGAGTTAAGAAAGAGGGTGGACGCAAGAAAAAACTTACTTATTTTTTGTACATAAAATCCATTCTCCTATTTTTCATGCTGGAAAAGACGTCTATGACTTTGTTGTCAAAATCCGGGATAGACTGGACGAACTTCTTTTCTATTGATAGGACCGCCAATGCGTTCAGTCGATCTTTTTCCACACAATTAATTTCCATCATTGAAAAAACGTCACTTTGATCTTTGAATTCACACGTGCGATTGCGCGAAAACACTGCAAGTCTGCGCTCCAATTTCAAACGTGACTGCAAATAGGGAACGGAACGCTCGGTGCCCTATTCGCCTGGTATATCGCGTATAGCGAAGATAACCGATAGGTAACCGAATCTCCTCTACATAGGTACAAATCAGAGCGTTCCCCGGAAAATAGTTTTGAGCGTGTTAGCAGCGCCTGTAGTGCGGAAGGAAAATTTGATACCATCGTTAAAATAATGAAATTAAAATAATGCACTGAATTACATGCGAATTTCCTTCTGTGTTTATCTTGGTGGTTGGATGGGCACGTGCCCTTGTGCCCTTTAGTACAAGCCGCCACTGATAGTATCTACTTTCCTTTTGTTCTAAATCTGCTTGTTCAACAGGCGCGAAGCACTACATAAAGCAGACGTCACATTATCCGCAAAACTACTACTTCCTTTTATTCAATCGATTTGGGAAAATCAAGAAATACCTAAAGATTGGGATGAAGGGATTGTGACAAAACTAGCAAGAAAGGGTGATCTTAAAGAATGTAGAAACTGGAGTGGGATTACACTCCTTTGTTGTATTTCTAAAATATTTTCTCACATTATATATCAGCGTATCACTAAAAAGGTGGAGCCACTATTAAGGCAAGAACTGGCAGGTTTTCGGCATGACATCATGTGTAGACTAGATCCACACCATGCGAGGGATAATAGATTAGATAAAAGAGGTAACTGCATCAATGTTTCGTAGATTTTGAAAGGGTCTTTGACAGAATTATGGTTTCCCTGAAAAATTAATTAATATTATAAAGCTAATATATAATAAAGCAACATGCCAAGTTTTACATAGAGGTTACTTAACGAAAATGATTGAGATTAGTAAAGTACTGAAACAAGGTTATATTCTCTCATCCTTGTCGTTTAAAATAGTCCTTGATCACATTCTTACGCATACAATTACCGCGAATAATGGAATAACGTGGGATCATATAAAGAACACAAAATTAGCCGATCTAGAGTAAGCCGATGACATTTGTTTGATATCACGTAATTTTCAAGATATGACAAATTTATGAAAAAATCATTGTTACACATGCAAATACAGTAGGCCTTAACCTTCGTATTACCGAGTGGAGTGTAAGTACACCCCAGAGTTACGTTGTTGTGTATAACTTTTAATTAGTTTTTTCCGGTATTGTCCTTCTAGGACATTGTTTCTACATGTGCTTAGTATAGGACACTCAGGCCTGGTTTTACCATTCCGATACTGACTATTAGTTAAAATGACTATTAGTTAACGTGAACTAATAGTTCGAGACCTCGGCCGGTTTTACCATCCTTTGTCAACCTGCAGTCATGTTAACAGACAGCTACTCAAAAACTCTACGAGACATCCTAAGAAAGTTTATTACAGTAGGTTGTTTGACACAAATTGATCGTACGTTTTCACCATGCATAATGCAGATAACGGCCATTCTCAGCTGCTACTTGTAATATATCGGTTGTTGTTCTTAGTTAGTTGTGTTTAATTTATTTCAGTAGGTGTTTATCAGTTTAGTTTGTTCTATTTTATTTATTAGTTTTCTTTAGCGTTTAGATTATTTTAAAATTTGATTAGAATTTTAGGGTAGTTATTCATTTAAATTAGTATTTGTGTTTTGCAGGTTAGTTTTTTCAATTTGTTGGTAGGTCATAGTTTGTTCTATTTTATTTAAGAGTTTTCTTTAGCGTTTACATTATTTTAAAATTTGATTAAAAGTTTAGGGTAGTTATTCATTTAAATTAGTATTTGTGTTTTGCAGGTTAGTTTTTTCAATTTGTTGGTAGGTCATAGTTTGTTCTATTTTATTTAAGAGTTTTCTTTAGCGTTTACATTATTTTAAAATTTGATTAAAAGTTTAGGGTAGTTATTCATTTAAATTAGTATTTGTGTTTTGCAGGTTAGTTTTTTCAATTTGTTGGTAGGTCATAGTTTGTTCTATTTTATTTAAGAGTTTTCTTTAGCGTTTACATTATTTTAAAATTTGATTAAAAGTTTAGGGTAGTTATTCATTTAAATTAGTATTTGTGTTTTGCAGGTTAGTTTTTTCAATTTGTTGGTAGGTCATAGTTTGTTCTATTTTATTTAAGAGTTTTCTTTAGCGTTTACATTATTTTAAAATTTGATTAAAAGTTTAGGGTAGTTATTCATTTAAATTAGTATTTGTGTTTTGCAGGTTAGTTTTTTCAATTTGTTGGTAGGTCATAGTTTGTTCTATTTTATTTAAGAGTTTTCTTTAGCGTTTACATTATTTTAAAATTTGATTAAAAGTTTAGGGTAGTTATTCATTTAAAT
>JABXWE010003768.1:0-13028 GCA_014611495.1 Limonius californicus
GGGGGGGGCAAACTGCTTTCAACGATGTCAGGTGATGGGCAGACAGAAGGGAAATTCTCGAGAACGACGGAACGAACCAAAATCCAGGCACAGCACTTGTACGATTTATTTATTTATTTATTTCCCTTTAACCTCACAAAGATCCGAACTAAGTTCGTAGGAACAATTAAAACTTTAATTGTCCGAAACCATGGCGACCATTTTGCTATCACTTTTCTATAAATCCGACATTAATAGGTCGAGGATCTTTTGCACTACAGCAAAACACGGTACGGTAGATCGTAAAAATAGCAAAGCGCCGCAAGGAAAAAAGGGAACGCTCTCCAGGGCTCAACCGTCGCTTCCGAAAGTCTGACTTCCACTCAAAAAAACATTTACGGGCCTCGACGGATGTTGATTTCGAGGACCGGAGTCCACAAGGCTCGGAAGTGAACTGAATTCGAAATGCAATGGGAATCAGCACCCCCTCAGAAGATTGCACAACATGACGAAATCTTACGAAATGTTCTAGAAAAGAATTTGTTTTCGACGCTCGGAATTCCAGAAGCGTTCGAGGTCTCGCGGATGAAAACAAAGCTTGCGATTTTAACACAAAGAAACTATTGTCATATCTTGAGCTTCGAAAGACAAAACAAAATACCGAAAATAGTAACCCAAAATAAGAATTCAATAAAACAGCGATATTCATTCCAACGAAGCGGCAAAACAAATTACGGAATTACTAAAGTGTAGCGGCAAATTTAAAAATCACATAACAAAAACCCCAGGTTCCAATGAATCATTTTGTATTTTTTGTAACGGAAAATATCTTGAAGACACCAGAGGAGAAGAGTGGGTCCAACGTTTATTATATGAAGAATGTGCTGGTTACTCAAGTGGAAATTACGTGGTCGAGTTTTGTAAATATTAGACAGCGTTCTATAATCTCATTTTTGTCTGTATTCATATCTAATTTTTTACATCATAAATCTTTCTTTAATTAAACGTATGATATTATAATATATTATTTTTCATTTAATAAAACACTTTAATGTATTTTTTTCATTTGTTGCCCATTTCTATTAATGATTTTTAAGTATTCCATATTTGTCACCCAATTAGATATTGAAGAATTTTAATTTTAAATATTGTTGTTTTTCTCCAAGTTACAAAGAAAATATTTTGTGTACAGTTAGAAAACTGTTCTATGAAACATTTAGCAATGCTATTTTTCAAACATCAACATTAATAGTCATAAACTTTTTGCGAAATGTAAATGGTATTCCATATTTGGCCCCCCTCCTGGTTATGTTCATTTGATTTTGCCACTCCATCTGAATTGAAGTCATATTTTAATTGCCGCTTCCTAGGAATCAAAATTCTATTTTAATTGCCGTTCTTAAGTCAATCGCCATATTATTTTCATTTAAGATTGAGTTATGGGAGGCTAATTTCGCGAAGCCTTTGAAAGTTCCCTTTGCAAGCGGGATTTGCCGACAACGACAATTCTTGGGATTCTGTGTTGTTATGATTCCCGGTAGTCGCACGTATAAGGATTTGATCTGGAATTATGGCACCATATTTCACAATGTGGTGTAATCTTTTTGGGCAATGCAAGTTCGCGTTGCGGTTCCTCGGCAGTCGGACTTAACATCTTCTCCGGCCGAGTCGAACTTAACATCTTCTCTCGACTCCGTCGCTGGCGATAAGCGCCGTAATCAAGTATTGCAAGGGCGGCTTCGGTTTTCGATGGGTGTCCATCGCGTGATTTTCGTATCGCTGTTTTCACCGTGGGGTGAACAGAAGCATCGACAAGTGTCGGATTTAAAGAAACACGCTGGAATTTTATCTCTGGAAAGGCAATTTAGTGTGAAATAATTGCCGATCGCCTTTGGCGGATTAATATCGAACCCATTCCCTGTCCCTCTGGTAGTACCGTTGTTTCGACGAACGCATTGAAGTTTCGGCCCTTAACGTTGACTCCATTCGATCCAGTCTTCAGGAGCGTGCCCCTGGATTTGTCCGGCTTCTTAACAACAGAAGAACACCCCAAAATTGTTGCTGCCTCTCTCTCTCTCTACTCCATTCGCCGAAAGTCAAGGTAGAAAAACTAGTTTTTTTTGTGTTGTGAAAAAACCTTTTACGCATTTCAGTTGGAAAATTCAAGAAATTAAACCTTTTGTTTATGCGACAAGATAGCGACCTTCATTCGTCGATGATCATTTTCTTTTCACTTTAATTGTAAAAACTAATAGTATATTGTATTATTCTTGTGAACTCAGACGCCACTGGCCACGTAGATTTGTTTGAAGAATTTAAATGCCATAAGCCAGAGGTGGCGAGCATTTTGAACATTCAATTTAACCGTTTGTAGTATTGAACTATAATATCACCATTTGCTGTCATTTTTTTTGTGTCGTCGTTTATTTTCAATCATTTAATTATACAGGGTGTCCTTTAAATACCTTAAAAGCTTCAGGTAGCACTCTTCTGTAAGAAATACAGTCCTCAAAAACACTAACACGAACTTCGTATAGTGCTTAGTTTCCTCACACGAGACACTTAAAGAATATTATACTTGGCAACGTTGACGATGTCTTTGCATTTATGGAGAATTTAATTAGTAGGCCGACATTACATGAAGCATTTGACAAATGTCGAAAAACAAATTTTCTACTTTTCATCACAATACCATGGCCTTGCACTGTTGTCAAATGTAGTATTTACGAAATTTATTATTTTTAACAGTACTTCCAGAAGAGCAACTAGAGCGTCAACTCAATATTAATCTTTACATAATCAAGTGGCAGTCAGTCCCTTATCGGCAGATACGTGCAACATTACAGTTCTCGTTATTGTTTCCATGAAATTCTGTTTTAAAGATATGAACTTTAACACTCTCGTACAAGAAAACTAAGCTCCAAATACCTACTTTTTTTGAAGATTTGTATTAAGCATTCATAAAGGAAAAATTCTACCTGAAGCTTTTAAGGCATTTAAAGGACACCCTGTATATATACATATGTAGATACAGTGTGATCATTTTATCTTGTAATAAGTATGTAAGGTACACCTCTCACATGTGCATGAAATACATAATTAACTTTTCTTTTTAACTAGAAAAAATATTGTTTACGTTAAAAGTCCTTTGGACTGGCAAATGTCAACTGCTGTTATGTCAAAACTTAACAAACTTCTGTACAAAGTTGTTGATTTGTATAGGTTATTATGGTAATAATAACAGTTTCAATGTATTCTAAGCCAGAAAAAGGATATGATGTTGATTTTGAGAGAATGCCGAGGACGGCCGACTTAGCAGTACGACGATATGCACAAAGATACCCGAATAGACCCCTTCTATCACATAATGCCTTTATGCGTTTGAAAAGAAATTTGGACAGTTTTCCAAGCCAAAAGTGAGACAACTACATGTCACAACTGTAGAAGCTGAAGTCATCGAACAAGTAACTGGTAATCCCCATATAAGCTAATGAGCAGTTGCAAGAACTGTAGGGTTTAGCCAAAATTCAGTATTTAGCATTTTAAGAGCAAATCGGTTTCCTCCTTACCACATCACATTAGTGCAACACCTTACTGAAGATGATTAGCCACGTCGAGTGAATTTTTGCCAATTTTTAACAACCTGAAATTACTACCGATCCACCGTTTTCAAGAAATATTCTATTTGCGTATGTGGTTACAAAATGACAAAGCACCTGCCTTCTACCATATAATTGTAAAAAACTACCAAGATGAAACTTCCCATAACAGATTAATTGCAAGAAGTGCAATTTATCCTTAGCCTCCACGTAGTCCGGACTTGACTCCGTTAGATTTATATGTAGGTTAATCACCCCACACATGCTAACTCGTGTTAGAAATTCTCTTCTGCGGCGGATTGACTTATGTGAACAGCAACGTGGACGGCGGTTTGAACATTTATTACGTCATGAATTAATGTTTTTCTTTCTGTTTTTATTTAATTTATTTTCCTTGCGGATTTTATTATTTGTCAACATATTTTTATACTGTCCCGACTTACCCTGTGTTTGTTGTGTTTAAATTAGTTAATTAGTTTGAACAATAAAATATTTCATGGTTTGACCAACCGCTTGAATTTGTGTCTCTTTACGTTCTCGGAAGAGCACCTCGAAAAACATCATTGGAGGAATTTGGTTTCCTGTCGCACTGGCAGCTGTCAACAGTGTTATCAATTAACCTCATTCTGCAGAGGTTAATCTTCCAATTTGTTTTGCGCCTTTAGGGGTCACAATTTTGGACGACATCTGGACTGTTGTTAGTTCAGTCTCATCCGTGTTCCATATCCCTTCAGGGGAGAAGAGACCAAAACGCTGATGCACACACAAGGTACACCCTCTCTAATATTTTGTAAAGTTTTTGCTTATAATAATTACTCGAAATGCCCACCATCATTGTCTAAAACTAAACAAACATTAACCCTACGCTTCATATTTTTAAAAATGTCCTCTTGTTTGTCATTGGTGTGATTTTATTGACGGCATTAATTAAAGCCACCGCTAACTCCTCAATTGATTGTAAACAACCTGCATCATGTCAAAACAGAAAGTAGACAAAGGATGTTAAATCAAAAGAGCATAGTGGCCAACGATCCCTGCTTATTTTTCCATCATCAAAAATTTCCTAGAGAAAATTCAAGGGAGTATACAAAATGCCCTGCTCGTGTGGTAAATGCTGCACTGGAAAACCCGGCCGCTAGTAGAATTAAAAAAACAACATAATATCAGCTACTGTAAATACCGTCGAACTACACAATAAGGTATGATCGAACACGTTGCAACAACAGGCCACATGATACACTTTGAAGGAACAAGTTTTATCGCATGGGTACAGCACTGGAGCCAACGCATCATAAGGGAAGCTATAGAAATAGAAAAACACCAACAGGACTTCAACCAAGAAAAGGGCCTTGTGACACTAAGTAACCCTTGGAAAGGGGCACCGCAGACAACAATCATAGGCGTAACCAACCAACCGGCACCAGCCAACATAAACCCAGCGCACAAACCGAGACTCCTCTGCCAATCAACCATGGCCAAGAGAAATCTAACAATACCGGATCCGCCGGTCCAACACTCGTTACACTTTGATAATGCTACCTGCAACGGTTAGCGAAACGTCAGCACCAATCAACCCTAGGGCGACTCGGCCTAAACCTGAAGAGTCATACACCTCGCAAGTCTGAAAGTTCACATTCTTGAGGGGTAATAATTCATTCATTAACAATGTGGAATTGAAATATAAGCTATATTTTTTCCACGGGATAAGAAAATAAAATCAAAATCTTTAACTAAGAAGAACTATGAAACTAGCAAACTATAAATAAATTATACATATTAGAATTTCTTACTTGCTATGTCAAGCAAAACAGAATAATTGTCCCATTTCGCCGTTTCAGATACACTCTGTATAATATCTATAGAATGTTATAGAATTCTATAAATCAAAGACTAACGTAGTTTCAAGGAATATGACATTAACAATACCAGAGTGCAAATAAGAAGCTATGAACAAAGAATGCACATCCATTGTTATATATACAGCAATATTTTTCTATCAATACCTACAAATCATTTTTCATGCTGTCCTATTAATCAGTTTACCAATCAATATGTAATATAATTATCTGTTAGTAATAATATGACACTAAAGTATAGTAAAATATTTTTTAGGTAACAACGTCAAGCTGGTACAACTTCACATAAATAACTCCGAAAATTTGATTGGAAAAACTGCTTACCTGACAGGTTTTGGGATTATAGATGGTAAGAACATTCTATTACATATAGAATTGACAATTTTACTAACGTTCGCAAAAACAGTATAGACAGTGAATTTAACTGTGGCCAGCGGCCAAACTTTTAAAAAGCACAACCCTCTTCGGCAAAAAATTTTCTCGCGACCCCCCTCTTGCAGTATTCAAATCAATTTAAAATCAACAGCTGAACGTCCGACTGACGCCATCTATTACCTAGTAGCCGAATTTATTTATTTGATCTCTGTGTTTCCGTAAATGTCTACCATACTCGGAAGAGTGCTAGATGGCACTGAAATCATCTGGAAATGCATTTTGCTTTATATAAGCAGCGGACCGCGATGAGAGTCATCATTCATTGTTGTTGATTTTTTATGGAAGCCAAAAAGTTTTGTTCATTTTTCATATGCAATAACACATTAATTACCTACTTTAAATATAGAACTAACGTAAATGACATCTTAAAAGGTAATAATGGGTGTTCTACTTTTTGAATATAGTGTGTGTTAAATGTCCGCCTCCCTTCTCCACACACAATTCTAAACGACGAACAAAATCTGCCCTAACTTATTGAAGCATATCCTGTGGAATAGCTTCAATTTCTTGCCGGATATTTATTTTCAGCTGGTCTATATCTCTGAGCTTACTCTTGAACGCCTTGCTCTTTAATATCTGCAAAGAAAAAAGTCTGATACAGTAATATCAGGATATATCGGGCGACAATTATTAAGATCATCATTTCGAGCAATTAGTCTATTCGGAAATGTCTGTCGCAGGATCTCCATACTTATTCTTGCAGTATCACAAATCGCACCGTCTTGTTGAAAAAGCGCATCAATTTGACAGCTGTCAAAATATCTCCAAAGACTCTTCTTTCAATTGTTATCACTAATTTAGCGATTACTAAGATATCTTTTTTGTTATTGCCTATTAAAAGTGAACAAATTCTTTTGGCTCTCATTGTAGAAGCTTGTTTTAGACATAACACTATTGGATTATTTTCTTTAGGGTTACCAAATAAACCTGCTAATATTAATTAATTGAAACTGTACGTTGCAGTTGAAACAAATACTTTGTCTACTATACGGACGACATACAACTTTTTACAGAAGGTTATTCAGCGGCCACCGAAGTCTTCGGGCTTAATATCATTAAATTATTTATTCCCCGACATACAAAAATTAGGCCAAACTTTTAGGTAAAGGCTTCGCCAATCTCACATAGTGCCTAGAACAGACTTATAAAAGTTGTTGTAGTTTTCATCTTTTACACCCCGTTGGGTCTCCAAACTTAACATCATTGGATTATTTCCTTTGAGGTTATCAAAATAAACCGTTTGATATTAACAATCCACAACAACGCGTTACAATATAAATAAATAATGTATTATCCCAAATAATTCAAAGCTCAGTTGAAAATGATTGGCAAAGGTTGGGTTAATCTTAAATGATGTAAGGAAAGAATATGTTGTACAGTAGATACCAGTTTACTTTAATTTATCCTGTTCATAAAATGCAATAAAGTAGCTACCTGCTTATTGCTATTTTTGTTTATCTATACTGCGATACCCAATTTCTAAAAATGCCTTTTTCATAGATTTATACCACATGCCTACCAGACTACGTAAAGCAACACTACACATAAGCAGTTACAACAATTGTTTCAGTGACAAGCAACATCAGAGCGTAGAAATATGTGCAACATCTACTATTCATGAAGGAAAGGCTTGCAAAGTAAGTACCTGTCTACTGTTTTAAATAAAAGTTATATAACTGCATCAAAATTCCGTTGATTGGACCTGTGTTTGAGGGTATATTTCTGTAAAACTAGTTTGTTGTATAACTTATTGTTTATACACTATACTTGAAACAAATTGCACTCAATACGTTTCGGAATCAAATTAGCTAATGATCTTAAGACCTTAAGTAGCAATAGTTTAACATTCAAGTTTCTTTTATTAACTAGGGTGACAGTGGCGGCCCATTGACTCTGCAAAGAAACGGAAAATACACACAGATTGGTATAACAAGCCATCTGGCAGTTCTACCCATATGCAGACTCAGTTTTAACCATTCAGTTTACACCAGAGTTTCATCTTATATTTCCTGGATTACAAAAATTACTGGAATTAATTTTATAACGTACAACAGAGGCTAAAAACAAATTTATATACCAGGTGTAAATGAAACCTGGAGAACCGCTAATATTTAATTTTTTTCAAAAATTAGTTTGAATCTTTTTCGAGTTAGCCGGAAATGTGTATTGTTTTATGTGATTTTCAAACAACCGCAGCTGATTTATTTTAAATGGAGCATCCTGTATATCGTGACATATTCTATCCAGCGCGTAATAGTGTAATTGCTTTCGTAATACTTATCTTATTCATCATCATTGACAGCCTTTTTGTTCCACTGTTGGGTATCGGCCTCTTCTCTGCGACGTGTTTCTCCTCAGCGCTAAGGTAGAAACACGGAGGGACCTACAGTTTAACGTCGAATCCGACCGACAGAAATTCCAGAGAAGGTTTTTAGCATTAAGATCCACGGTTGCAAGCCGGATCAGGAAATTGTGTGTGGTGGGTTGCAGACAAGATTTTTATAAATCTGCATAGTAATGCTTAGGTTTCGAACTCAAGCCAAAATCGACGTTTTACTCAGAAAGCGAGCGCTCTACCAACTGAGCTATCACCACACGTATCTTGTTACTGCTAAATTATTAATTGATTTACTTGTTTTCAGTGATGTGTACAAACGCGAACCCCTGCAATCAGGCGTTACCATAAAAATGTATCATTTGGAGACTATATCTGCCAATCTAAGGCTTCTTAAAAATTCGGAAATAGTTTTTTTGAGAAAAATCTTAATATATCGAAACCTCACATCAATTTTTGGAAAGTACAGTTCCTTACACTTTCATTTTGAACCAGTAAATTTAGGTATAAATAAGTCACAGTGTAGGGTAGCATGATACAACAACCTCGTATAAGAGATCTAGATCCACATACTACATCAATTGTATGGAACTAATCACTGATTAATTGTAAAACAGTAAAGTGACTACTGTCTACAATCACTAAATCTTTACAACAGAACAACACAGTTACCTTAACGCTGGAAAGAGAACTACAACCAATGTAAAAGATCATGCGTGCAGTATACTACAATATAAATTTATTGCAGTTTTGACAGTGTTCTGATTTTAATAAAATTAGATAAATCTTGTCATTGGGGTTGTATGAATTATATTTTTCAATGCTGGTGGTTTGTGGTAAGATAAAAGCATTTCAATAAATTAACTCCACATATAAGTACCTATCATACACAGGTTGATTTTGCCGTATTTTTATCATCAATTTTTGTCACTTTTTCGATAATTTCTTCCATCTTGGATACATTGTCTACTAGTTAAAAAACCACATATTGGTAGGTCATCTATTAACAAAGCTATGGTGACAATAAACAACGCTAATTTGAGGTTATTTAGAGCCACTTTACTGATTGTAAACCCGGCACAAAAAAATTACATAATTGTAAACCGTCTAATGACGCCACTACTACGCCACTTAATTTGCAGATTAAATAAAACTCTCTACGTTCTGATATTTAAGTATTTATCGTTTATTTAATTTGTATTTACTGTTGATCTTTTTTTTTAGACATATTTTTGTGTTTTTAAAGCAGAGCTTTCTAGTTGGGCTAAATCAAAACAAATTTCTTGATTAAAAATTTTACTGCAATGCAATGAGCTTCCAAAAACTTTTGTTTGATTTCAAATATATTTTTTGCCGAAGCTTTTGGCCTGCGGCAAACCATGACTTCAGATGAACATTTTTAGATATATTATATAGCACTCTACATTCAACGGAAAAGATTAATAATTTACATTTATCAATATTGCAATACATTATAGTAATTTTATCCTGATTCCAAATATTAAAGATATACATGGTATTCCATGTAAAATAAGAAAGGTGAGGTTGTTTCCAGTGAAACAGCATATAATTAAAATTTCGAGATCACATAAAAAATTTATAATTTTGACTCAACTCTGTTTATAAAATTTTATCCGTATATTTTAATGATAGCTTTAAATGGCTTCTGAAAAAGTAAAATAAAGCTGCACTGGTAGCACTGAGGCCGGGGGGGGGGGAGTCCAGCACTGAATCCATCCAGCGCGCCCCGTAATATATTTTCCTGAATCTCTAAAAGTAAGCATGTCATTGGAAACTAAGTCTTACTCTTAGAGAGAGAGAACAAGAATATTCTGTTAAAATAACCATCAAAATATTTTAAATATTTTGGTGGTAAAAGATGCATAAAGGTGTTTGTATACTTATGTCCCATAGATTGTTTAATCCCTCAATTGAATTATTCCAAGTGATTTGTTTCAATTATTATCTCTAATTGTGCTCCTAAAGTCAGAATTACCAATTGTTATGTTATTGTGTTTATGTTTTGTATTTTATCAGTGCCGGATTTAAGGGGGGGCAGGCTGGGCAGCTGCCCGGGGCCCCCACAAAAAAGAGGGCCCCCACACATATAAGAATAATCCGCACATTAAGAAAATTATATTTTTATTTTATGCATTGTGCAAAGCAAACACATTTGTATATTACAATTTACAATTATAATTAAAACTTATTACGAAGGCACTACGCGCTACGCCACTGATTACTACTTCAGTGATAACGGTCCTGCGTGTCGGGTCGTGTAGGCGTAGGAGAACGAACTTGAACGAGTTCAGCGAATCAGCCAGTCAACGGCGAATGTTTCAAATCGCTAGGTAGGTACAGACCGAGAACCGAGACCGTAGGTTTAAAACTTCCAGCAATAAACTGTGAAATGTTCGGCTTACTCCACTGGATTATGGAAAGGCTCCAGAGGCTGATATGACACCATCAGAGAAATTCAGAACTCAAAATTTTATTCCTATTATTGATCAATTCACTACCTCTTTAAGTCAGAGGCTTTCTGCATATGAAGCCATTCATTCTGATTTTGGATTTCTACATCATTTGGAAAATTTAAGTACCAATGAAATTGAAGCTCACTCACTAAAACTTGTTAGAATGTATAACAATGATTTAGATGAGAACCTAGGTGTCGAATTAGTACAATTTGTTGATTTTTTCAATACATTTGAGGTGGATATCGGCTTATCAAATATAAGTAAAGAATTTCAAATGTACCGGCTGCTAAAAGAGAAGAAAGTGGATGATGCGTTTCCAAACGTTGAGGTGACCCTTCGTCTATATTTAGTTCTGATGCTAACTAACTGCACTGGGGAGAGATCGTTTTCAAAACTCAAATTAATAAAAAATCGACTTCGGTCTATGATGGGTCAAGAGCGTTTGAATCATCTCTCTATAATGAGCCTTGAACACGATGTCTGAAAGCAACTAGATACGTCCGACATAATCAATGAATTTTCAATAAGAAAATCTAGAAAAGTACCAGGAATTTAATATAAATATTACTAAACTTAATAAACTGTCGAAGTTGAAAAACAAATCGTATTTCCTTTGTATTTGATCTGACGCAAATAAGTTACTAGATTTTTTATATACCTTAACACGTTCTACAACTTTTGTATATAACATTTTTTTCTAAAACGTACATGAAAACATTTATTTAAGAAAATTCAAAAAAAATTTTTTTTTGTTTGTTTTGATTTGATGCAAAATGTAACTTAACATAAGCCTGTCCAATTGGTCCTGTGCCATTGGGATTTTTTTTGAATGGTAGAAAGTAGGGCCCTCAAACGAATGCTGCCCAGGGGCCTCCACAGACCTAAATCCGGCCCTGTATTTTATTATGTAAAATTCAATATCTATTCCAAAAACAGGGTTAAACTCAAAATGTAAAACTTTCAGATAAACCAATAACATTAAATTATGATTCATTTTCGTTTTCTATTAGTAAAATAACCGGTAATGGAACTTCGTGATTTGTTTCATATTTTATAAACAATGTATGCTGATTTTTAAACATCAGCAATGCCAGCTAAAGTACTTATTGAAAGCTTAACATAAGCTTCAACATTCTTCTTTAATTTTTCTATACATTGTTTTGGTATGTTTAGTTAACGCTATTATACATGGTGAATAAAAAGTATGGAACATCGATGCTAGAGCCTTAAATCATAACAAAAAAAGTTTCTAATAAAAGTTTCCTATCAAGTTATTTGCCACAAATTGGCGTTTATCATTTTTTTTTTGTTTGTCATATGTTTTAGCCATGACGTCATCGACTTTTTTTTAAATGGCAACCTATTCTTTTTATTACATGACCAATTAGTGCTTTTTATTCTCTATACAGCCATGTAAAAATATCGTACATTTGCATAATAAAAATTTCAAGAACAATCACGATAAACATTTATTTTTGTCACTGGCAACATTTTTCATCAGGTACACTAATTGCAAGATAAACAAAAGACACGAACGGCTTCTGGGATATTATTGCTCAAATATACGTGGAAATGAAGGCGTTTAGTCTTTTGAGTCTTCCTGCTGTTCAATGAGTTCATTTTTAAACGAAAACTCATAACTTCACTTTTTAGTGTGTTTAGATGTACATGTGTCTAGTTTTTGCAAATTTTCTTGCCTTTATTGAGCTAATTTGATAGATTAATAGCACATAACAAGGCAAGTACTCACGGTACTGTCCGATTGGCTATTTTAAGTTTTACACAACATTTCGCTTTGTTGTATTTGCTATAAATGAAGCTTTCTTGCATTTATGAGACAATATGGGCACGTGCCCACCCAACCAGCAGGATAAACACAGAAAGAAATTCGCATGTAATTCAGTGCATTATTTTAATTTAATTATTTTAACGATGGTATCAAATTTTCCTTCCGCACCAAAGGCGCGACTAACACGCTCAAAACTATGTTCCGGGAAACGCTCTGATTTGTACCTATGTAGAACAAGATTCGGTTGTCTATCGGTTATCTTCGGTATAAGCGATATACCAGGCGAATGGGGCACCGAGCGAAGTGTTCCCCAGTTGCAGTCAACGTTTGAATTTGCACTTTGGAGCGCTGTTTTCGCGCAATCGCGCGTTTGAATTCAAAGACGAAAGTGACATTTTTTCAATAATGGATATTAATTGTGTACAAAAAGATCGACTGAACGCATTGGCGGTCCTATCAATAGAAAAGAAGTTCGTCCAGTCTATCCCGGATTTTGACAACAAAGTCATAGACGTCTTTTCCAGCATGAAAAATAGGAGAATGGATTTTATGTACAAA
>JABXWE010003769.1:0-41680 GCA_014611495.1 Limonius californicus
TAGAGCTGTATACTCAGTGCTTGTACTGTGTGTACTCAATTAAATATAGAGCTGTGTGCTCCTAGTTTATTATTAGAACTGTATACTCAGTCCTTGTACTATGCGTACGAAATTAAATATTGAGCTGTGTGCTCTTAGTCTATTATTAGAGCTGTATACTCAGTACTTGTACTATGTGTACTCAATTAAATGTTGAGCTGTGTGCTTCTGGTTTAATATTAGAGCTGTATACTCAGTACTTGCACTGTGTGTACTCAATTAAATATTGAGCGGTGTGCTCCTAGTTTATTAATAGAACTGTATACTCAATCCTTGTACTATGCGTACTCATTTATATATTGAGCTGTGTGCTCCTAGTTTATTATTAAAGCTGTAGGCTTGCACTACGTGTACTCAATTAAATGTTGAGCTGTGTGCTTCTGGTTTATTATTAGAGCTGTATACTCAGTACTTGCACTGTGTGTACTCAATTAAATATTGAGCTGTGTGCTCCTAGTTTATTATTAGAACTGTATATTCAGTACTTGCACTGTGTGTACTCAATTAAATATTAAGCTGTGTGCTTCTAGTTTATTTTAGAGCTGTATACTCAGTACTTGTACTGTAAGTACTCAATTAAATATTGAGCTGTGTGCTCTTAGCTTATTATTAGAACTACGAATTCAGTACTAGTACTGTGGGTATTTAATAAACATGGACTTGTGTGTGCAATAGCTGCAGTTTGTGCTTTATATCCACCTAGGAAGTTGTGTGGTCCCACACAAGAGCTGGTTTAGTTGTAATTTTATTAACAATGAGCCCGGATAAGTAAAAGTCCACGTGTAACATCAGTTATATGTAAGGAGCTAGAGAAAAGAGAATGCAGGTATATGTTACTTTGGTTATGAAAGTGGTAGTTAAAGTATCTTTATATGCGTTTAAGTAGTATTTCAAATACTTGATCTGAATATGTGAGATTTTATAAACGGGCCAAGATAACTGGGATGGATTCTTGCATACTTATGTACTACTAAATTAGGGGAATGTTTAACAATAACTTAATAATCTTTTGCTGTAACGTCAAACTACTTGTGTCATGGATCTCTTGTGCAAAAACTGACTCATCATGAGTAACTCGTGCAGATACAGCAACAAGAGCTGGAGGTAACAATTACAGGGTGAAAATCCCCCTTATAACAATGTCGATGAAGACAAAAAATTGCCCAATTCCCCAATTAACCTAAGGGTTGCTCCGAGTAAAACCCTTAAAGTTAATCAACTATTTGAATAGATATAGACATGCTTCCGTAAGTCTTAAATTTTGTTTGTACAATATATTATAACAAAAATTTCCGGTTTGAAACAAGGTTGTATGATTTTTCTTCATCCTAAAAGCAATCCACAAATTCAAAGATTACAAATTCATTACAAGCAGTTTCTAGAACAAAACTTGACAAACCCTTGAACTGCTTTACAAAGGACGTTTGCTCTTAATAAGCATGCTGATTAGAGTACAGTATAGGGTTGCAAGCACTTCTTCTTCTATGTATCGACCTACCAGTTTGACTATTATAATAAAAACAATGCTAATGTAATAGGTCGGAGGGGTTTAAGTTTGACGGTTTTAAGGATGACGGAGATATCGTAATTCCCAGGAGGCTTTAATAATAGAACTCAGAAGAACTGATTTCCAGTTTTTGATCGGATTCAAGGAGAAGAAGATTACCTCCTCACTTTGTGTATTCTAAAGCAATTGTAGCTGTATTAATTCTTAATCCTTTGTATTAATCAAAAATTCAAATAAAAATATCAGGAAATATTCAGACTGCAGGCAGAATTGGGGCGGTATCTAATGATGTCGTCTAAGTAACACTAGCCAAATCAGCGAAATATGAAGGGTATGAATCTATTATTTGTATGGTAAATGATAATTCCTCTAATGATGACTCACCTTGTATAATAACCATAGCTTTCAACGATAACTACTTAATTACGGAAGATCGAATATATTATTTAGCACTAGTAGAATCTGACATATTTCTGTATACAACAACTGTTTACTTTGCAACAGTTGAACCTGATTAAATTTGAAGTTCGTATAATTTTTAATGTTATTTTAAATCCCGTAAACATATTGATTCATATTTGTCTACTACGTCAACCATAGATTTTGACTTTCAAGATAGCGGGATCTCACCAAACGCGAACGCGTTGTCTAATAATTTAGAAACCAATTGAGATAGATTAGATTAATTACTCAACTGTTAACGTAAGAATTAAAGTATTAAAGTGGAAAATATATCAGTATCATTTGTTATTGGATATATTTAAATTATTATTAATTTACAGATAATTAAGTCCAAATTTGACATATTTAGCCTAATTAACATTTGAGTAAAAACAAATAAAGGAATGTAGATATTAAAATATTTAAATTCATAATTATATGTATTCTTGGGTATATTTAAATTACTGATGACCAAATTTTTATTGCATAGTTTTATTGAAATATATTTAAATTAAATAGATATACTACTAAAATGGCAAATATATTAGTGTCCTCTCTTATTAGGAATATTTAAATTATTAATCCTTATCAAAGAATTACTTAAGCGCAAACTATTTGGCTTAATTAGAATTTACAAACATTCAAATTAAATAGAGCTATTGCTGGTATGACAGCTATTTGGTTATTGGATATATTAAAACTATTGAGTACTGCTAGACTATTAGCGAAGCGTAAATTTGAATTATTTAGCTTAATTAAACATAATAATAAATTCAAATTAAATAGAGGTTGTAGCGCAGTGGAAAATATCTATTACATTCAGTAGATTGAAATTATTGGGAATTTCCAGAAAATTGACGAAGCTCAAATATGAACTATTTACCTTAATTAGAGTTTAAATAGATTCAAATACAAATGCATTATTTTTTATTATTCTTATATCCTAGTTGCAGACAATTACGCGACAGTTAACGAAGATGAAATTTGAATAATTTACTTAAATTCGAGAAAAAATACTAGACAATTAAAAAGACCACAGTTTAATTGTCTAACTTAATTAAAATTTACATGTGTTTAAATTATGTAAAAGGCATTTGAAGTAGTCATTGAATTGGTGAACCTTCTAAAGTGGTACGTTGGCAGGATGTTAATGGTTGTTAAGATAAATAAATAATTAAGTATACATTATTGTTTGTACCACTCCTAAATGTGAAAGTTCATTTGGAAGAAATGGAGGATTAATGAAATAACTCTAAAAGAAAGAATTGAATTGTGAATAGGGGTGAAAGTAATTCTAGGTGAAAATAAAGATAGAAGTATCTCGAATTGCAAAACTTTTAAATAGTACAGTTCATTGGTAACGCTGTACATAATTTAACACTATATTGATTTATTTTCGTTTATAGATTATTGGAGGTCGCTAGACTTTACTCTGAAGGTCTGGGGTTCAATTCCCAGTACCGAAACATAGGATTTTTAATGGCTGATCCTCCTCGCAAGGCAATGGAAAACCAGCAAGGTATTCTGCCTAGTCAATATTCTCTGGAGCAGAAGTTCGTTAAGCGGTAGGTCCCATATGTCTGTGGTACTTTAAAATGTGTAACACAGGCCTATGAGCGAAGATCGCTATGTCTTGTAAGAGACAAAGTTCTCGAAGACAGAGATAGATTAGAGGAATTATAAAAAAGTTAAGTTTAATAAATGAGAAATCGTCATGATCCTCGTTTGTACCGCTTGCGCAGTGTCGAGGCGGTGTGTCGCAAAGCTCAGCTAGTTTGTGCTATGCACAACAGGGCCCGACTCTGCGGGCTACCGTGTTGGTGCGAAACCGTGCTTGACTTGCCTGGTGTGTGTCTGTGGATGTTTTCGTGTATGGTCTTGTTAAGACATAGTTCTTGAAAAATCTATAGTCCTGTTTTCCATAAAAGCTCATACACTTAAAGTGGTTTTACAATTACAGATTTCTGTTATAAAAGATTTTTGTTTTTCGACATTTTCCATTTTGACATTTGACCATTCTAGATATTTTAGAGGGACACTGTTATAGTATTTTTTTTATTGTAAGGTGTTACGTAGCAACTAGCCTGAAAACTAACCAGCAATTTTTTTCTAACTTAAATCAACTAAATGGTTATGCTAAGAGTTCACCCACTGGTGTCCTCTCAGTTCTGGCTTGTAATACTTTTTTTGTGTGTTACTACTTCACTTTTGCTCTACTTTTTTCACTGACACTTTTACGTCTGTTTACCATAGCTCAAATGGGTTGGTCCTCTTGAGCCTTCTCACTAGATCTGTATTGTGGAGGAGTTGGATTAGCTCGACGTTTACGTAGTGATGCAGTCTCATGCTTCTGGGCAAGGTCCTTTATTTCCATCGTTTTTACCTCGAGATCCCTGTGGATATCACGGTTTCTAGCGTGACAGGGTGCATTCCTCAGCACTTTGTTCTGGAAATTCTGAATTTGTTTTATGTTAGTTTTGTTGGAGTAGTTCCAAAGTTGACAACTGTATTCCCATAATGGTTTTAAAGCTTGATTGTACAGGAGTAACTTGTTATTGTATATTGAATGTTGTGAGTTTCTTATATCAAATATCAAAACATTTTCTTATATTTCATATTTACTTCTTTTCTTTTCTTCTCTATATGCTTTTTCCATCGTAGTTTCGCATTACAGATATTTACCTGTATTATCATGCGGTATGATGCTGTTGTTGAGTGTGCAATCATCCTTTCTGTTCATGAAGTTGATATGCACTGACTTGCTTTCGTTTAGTTTTATTCTCCATCGTTTCGCCCATTTGTCCACATAGTTTGTGGCTTGTTGTAATGTTTCTGCCGTTTCCTTAGTTTCTTCACCTACCGCTAGTATTGCAGTGTCGTCTGCAAACGTGGCTATTGTTATCTTATTCGTTGATGGGATCTCGTTGGTGTACAGTAGGTATAGTATTGGCCCCAGTACACTGCCTTGTGGTATCTCTGCCTCTTCTTGCTTGATCCTGAATAGTCTGTTTGCCATGTAAGACTTCAGAAGTTCACGAATTGTTGAGGCAGATTGTTTTTTAGGTATGATTTAGTCCTTGATGCCATACTTTACTAAAGCCTGGGCAACATCTAAGAAGATTGCTCAGCAGACTTTCTTCTCTTCAAGACTTTTCTCTATGGTATTTATTACCCGTGAATTTGTTCTACAGTAGAATGTTGGTTTAGGACTCCAAACTGGTGTGTTGGTATCAGTTGCTTTTTTTTCTATTTTTGGTTTGAGGCTTTGGAGCAATAGATTGCTATAGTATGGCCCAGGATTAAGTTCACAAGGAGATGGTCCTAAAAAGGTTACTCCAGGAACGTTTTACCTTTAAAACAAGCGATAAGGGATCAAGTACCAAAATTTTAGATTGTTTTTTAATCCTAATTCTAAGGGATATTGCAAAGGACGAATAAAAACGGACCAGAGATGGGTTTAAACTTATCTTGAAAAATGGAAAGGTAAAGTAGGAGAGTGACCAGCATGACTTTTTGCAACGAGTTTCGCAATACCCGTAAAAGACCACTCCATTCAAAGAAATTTAGCCTTAAACTATCCTTTTCGGTTAACTTTAGGCTACCCCAATAGATTGACCGCTGAGAAACCAGAAGTGATATCTATCGAACAGCTTTAAAATGTAGCCATAAAGTATCCTTTCGGTTAACTTCAGGCTACCCCAAAAGGTTGACCGCTGAGCAAGCAAAAAATGGTATCTTTCGAGCAGTTTTAAAATTTATCCATACCTGTCCCTATCAGTTAACTTTAGGTTACCCCAAAAGGTTAATTGCTGAGAAAGCAAAAAATGGTATCTTCTGAGCAGCTTTAAAATTTACCCAAACCTATCCCTCTCGGTTAACTTTAAGCTACCCAAAAAGTTGACCGCTGAACAAGCAAAAAATTGTATCTTTTGAGCAGCTTCAAAATTTATCCATACCTATCCCTTTCGGTTAACTTTCGGCTACTGCAAAAGATTGGCCGCTGAGAAAGCAAAAAATAATATCTTCTGAGAAGCTCTAAAATTCAACCATAAACTATCATTTGCGGTTAACTTTAGGTTACCCTAACAGGTAGACCGTTGGGTAAGCAAACGGTTGTTATAAGACTATCCTGTGGAGGGAATAAGTGGGACATGTTTTACAATTGGGTCTACTTTTGGATGCCCTATGAACACAAGTCCCCTGCGGTTAGTTTTTTCATAGCTTTTGGATACTTTTGGGTGTGTGGGATTAGAAAACTGACATTGGTAGTAGTTTTGGATGCTTAAGTTTCTTAAAAAGATACAATTTTGCTAAATATTAATTAGTGTGTAAAGTAATGCTCGTATGGGTATATCGTATTAGTTTCTATAAATGTTTTATTATTTTAATTTATTTATCAATTTCTTTTAACTTTTAGTTGTATGTTTTTATTAGTTCCCAAAAACTTTTTCATTTAATCCACATGTAATGTTATTTATACTAATTACAATTTCTTGTAATTAGCAAGTGGGCACATTAAGAGACAACTAGATCGAAGGTGAGCAAAAGAGACTACAGTTTGGAGACCATATACAGGAAGAAGGAGCATAAGCAGGTCAAAGATGAGATGGGACAACGATAGTAAGAAGATGCGAGGAAAATTGCGTTAGAATTCCAATGATCTCAGAGGGGGTTCCTTATATTAACATTTATAAAATTACTTTAGCTTGACTTGTCAAGCTTCGTGTCATACAATTATTGGTTTTGCTTATCATTGCAACAACAACGTATAATTTGGCTATATAGTAATTATAGTTGGTAAACCAATACTGGTATGGGTATTAGTTGCTATAAAACTTTTATTATTTTAATTTATTTCTTAATTAATTTTAACTTTTGGATGTATTATCCTATTATTTCCCAAATATCTTACATTTAATGTACGTCTAATATTAATTATACCAATTACAATGTCTTGTAATTACCAACTCTCAAAATTCTGAATATTAATATTAATAATATTCCATTTTAATACTCATACCCACGTACAAGGCTGGAGCTCTTTTAAATTTGTCTGCGAATTATTATTTGAAATTATACGACTCCAGATTTCATTCTGCGATTAGCTCTTCATTACAATTATTTTTATCTGGGAGGGCTCTTTAATTTCGGGCAGATTACATGTAAATGAAAATTTTCAGGAGGCCTTAAACAGCGCGTTCATGTTGTAAACAGACGATTACATAAAAGACTTCTAGAAATATTTTGTGGGTTTGTTTGGTTAGGACGTTGCAGGCCGGTTTTAAATTTGTTTCGGTGCGCTCGTATTAAACACAAAAAGGAAGAGTGATGTCAGCTCTGGTCGAAAATGAATTTCCAAGGGAATACAACGCGTATAAGCGCGTAAATCAAATTTAGCTAATGTATCCAGTGGATCGGACAGTACAGTAGCGGATTCGGAGCAGGCAATGATTCTTGTGGTTAAATATTTTAAAAATTTTTTATATGGTGATATGTGGTGAAACTTTATATCATTAGTATATACAATATACAGGTTCCCTTAGAGAAGTGAAACATAGGCAAAATATATAGGAAATTATATTTATCTATATTTTAAGTCTCTAAGGCACTGTACTCAGAATATACACAATATTGGTCTCGTTCAATAACAACATATCGCTTTTCCAGTTTGATAATTATTTGTTATCCAGTTCCTTTCTAAAATTTCAGGTTTTGACTCAATTCAGATCTGAAACTACCAGAACAATATTGCCTACGTTCTTGAAACATTGAAATTTAAATCAAGATTTTGAGTTTAAAGGGTTCTTTTTGAGATTAAGTACGTGGTTTAAACACGATAGCAAAAATTTTAGCTTAAAAAACTCAATACAAATATTTTATGAGTCATTTATTTTAAAGATTGGGTATTAAACGTGTGTTATAGGTATACCTTATAGGTCAAATTTGAATACAAAGTTATAGTTCTAAATTACAAGTGCCAATATATTTTATCTCTTTGTGATCTTGAAAATTTCCCTGGAAATTGGCGATTTCGAGATCAAATATGAGTTTTGAGTTGATTTCTATATGTCCGTGGTTTGCAAGATTTCAACTGTAATATTATTTCAAATTTCAAGAACAATTTCTAGATTATAATATATGTATCTGATGAAATAATATATATATTGAGTATTTAAAATTTTGAGATTTTCTTGAAAACTCTCAGTTGAAAACCGTAGTCTCCATATTAAGTTTGTGATTTTCTGCACGTTGCCATGTTGAGTTTAAAGATTAAATGTAAACGGTATTACAATTTTGAACCGGGTCTTCCTAGATAAAAGTCGATATTTTGAATTCAACTTCTAAAATAGAGATTTGGCTTTCATGTACAAATATTGACATTTTGTGGTTTAAACTGAAATTTCATGTATATTGTCGTAAGTTAAAGATGTAAGGTAACATCGTGTTCCAATGGAAATATATTGTCGGTCTGGAAACTCCACATTAGTGCTGTCAAACGATTCCGAGTCTAGAATCGGAATCGGTTCTTTAGCTTTAAGAATCGGTTCTGCAGCGTCGTTAGAACCGATTCTAGAATCGAGAATCAAAATCTGATTCTAGAATCGAGAATCGAAACCCAGTTCTAGAATCGTGAATCGAAATCCGATTCATCAAAAGAACTTCAGCAATTTTGTATTTGTCACGAACATAAATACATAATAAATTAAAAAGTGTTGATTATGCTTTTCAGATGCTACTACCGATTGAATTGAATTGAAAATACGTTTATTCAAAAAATCTTAAGATATTACATTTCATTTATTTTATTTGTGTTAACTTAATACTATGGAGGTGGACCGTTCTAGGTGTTGGGCCTCTTCAGTCCTGGCCTTCGTTTTTTCATCTTCTGGGTTGGCGGCATCATGATGGGTTGATGGTGGGTTGGTGGTTGGTGTGGCGGCTGGTTGGTCTGGGCTGCTGTTGTAGCTTCTTCGGGTATTTGTATTGTTAAATAAAAGTGTAGTGTTTTCTGTTATTTGGAGTACTACAATGGTGTAAGAGTGGGGTAAATGAAAAAAGGGAGGGTGGCATGGCCGTACGTAATTGTACGTGTACCACATTTGGGGGGTTACACGGTCACGGAGGTAGTCTGTTCACCTCACTGACAGTGGGGTGTCTTCCACTATGTCAAGGAGGATTCCAGGGAGGTCAGGGTACACGGAAAATAGGAGAGCAGTAGGGGGGTGTGGGAGTTTGCTCCGGGGTTTCCTGGGAATATGGTTGACTGGGATGAGTTCACGACCACTACCAAATATGAATCTAGGAAAAAAAAGCCGGGAAAAAAAAGCCTGGACAAAAAATCCGATGGAAAAAAAAGCCGCGGAAAAAAAAAGCCGAGGAAAAAAAACCGACGGAAAAAAAGCCGACGGAAAAAAAAGCCGAGGAAAAAAAAGCCAAGGAAAAAAAAGTTGCATACTAATACTCGCCAGCTTATTACGTACGTAAATACGTACGTAAGTAAGAATATAATTCCATATATCCCACCCACTGATATAAAATCTAAATTTTAAAGTGAGCTTCTATACCATGTGTAACAATTACTTTACTTTTTACTTTCCCATACCATAGGTATAGGAAAGTATTGATATCGTGAAAGTCCAGGGCCGGCTAGCTTGCCGCACATTTTTTCTTGATAGTGTTATTAGTAATGTGTGTCGCTTAAGTTACTTCTATTCTATCTAATGACATCTGCTTACTTCTTGTCTAACCGAAAACTTTTATCTTCTAAGTTACTTCTGTTAATCTAGCTAATGATGTGTTTTTAGTCCTAAAAAGATTAAACCCTTTCTAGAAAATCAATTCTTTCCTCTTGTTTGTTTGAAAGAACGGCTTTATTTTAAGCGTTACTTTTCGTGGTGGGCGCTACACATTTTAGAAAATTAATCCTTTCTTCTTGTTTATTTCAAAGAACTTAATATTTGCAATGGGCATTACCATTCTTGGATGCTTTAAATAGGGTAGCTGTTGGTGTATTTGTTCATATCTTTTGTTTCTTCGGCACTGTTAAGATGGAAGTTATACAATCAAATAAAGGTGGTTCTAAATTGTGCTATGACGGTTACATGTATGTGTTACACAGACAGTGTAAAGAATATTTACGATGGAGGTGTTCCAAAGCCAGTTCCTTCAAGGTAAGTTTTTAATATGAATAATAAAAATAAAAATAGAAAATAATAATTTCAAGATTATTATTGAGCATAAAATTTCGCAACTTTGGTCTAATTTAACCGTTCTCGTAGCTCTTCGAATAAGCGAGATTCCAATGGCGAGCACGTTAGCTGGGACATCCTGTATATATTTTAATATTCATACATGTTTTCAGTGTAAAGCTTCTTTGACGACCAGTATTACAAAAACAAATCCAGCTGTTAAACAAGGGCATAACCATCCCGCTGATGCGCAATCGATAAAGGTCGCGAAGGCAATGGCAACTATGAAAGAAAAAGGGAATGATTCAAGGAGCAAACGAGCACAAATATTTGCAGAAATGGTGCTACCGTTGGATACTGCTACGAAAGGACGCATGCCCTTAGAAGATTCTGTAAGGAGGACCATACGAAACCTAAAATCCGAGGATCTACCTCAGGGACCCCCCACTTTGCAGGACCTTACTATAGAAGGTAACTAATTAACGAAGTGTAAAGCCACGATGATATAAATGCGTGGCGTATGTGATTAAAAATGTACTTATACAACATATTTTTCTGTTTAGATGAGTGGACTACTACTGGAGGTGTCAATCCGGAAAGGTTTTTGATGCACGATAATGGTCCTAATGCAGAAGAGCGCGTTATAATTTTTTCCACAGACGCTTCACTGCAACGACTTTCTAGTTTGGAAGAGTGGTATTTCGATGGCAACTTTTCATTAGCGCCACCATTGTTTATGCAGCTATACGTTATTAGGATTCGACTCAATACCTTATTAACTACAGCAGATTTTTGTTTGCTGCAAAACAAAACCCAGGCCACATATGAACATGTACTTGAAGCAATTTTAGAAAAATGCACGGAAAGGGCACTGTATCCCGACCCACGAATCGTACATTTAGATTTTGAAAGGGCAGCTGTACAAGCCATAAAAGTTGTTCTCGGCGAAGAGGTCGCAATTCGGGGTTGTTTCTACCACCTCAGCACTTTTAGAAAAATTCAACAATTGGGGCTAACGACTTTTTACAAAGAAAACGAAGACTTTAACCATTTTTGCGGTATGATAGATGGGTTATCATTTCTTCCACTAGAAGATGTTCCCAGGGGGATGGCGTACTTACGAGAGGTGGTTCCAGCAGAGGCAGAAGGCCTTCTGGACTATTTCGACATGACCTATGTATCAGGAACTTTCAGGAGAGTTGCAAATCGTGCAGATGGTGCTATAAGGATGAGAAACGCAGCTCCACTATTTCCACCTGAGTTGTGGAATGTTTACAGTGCAACCGTTAATGGAGAAGATCGCACCAACAATCAGACGGAGGGATGAACCACAGGTTCTCCACTATGGTTGATGAAAACCACCCTTCTATATGGAAACTCATTCAAAAAATGAGGTTAGAGGTTGCTGCCGATGACACCAAAATAGAGCAGAGGAATCGGGGCGTAGTGGCGACGAAGAAAAAGAGGACAGTGTACGAGGATATGCAGAGGCGTCTAAATAGTCTATGTGTAGAGTATGGGGGCGATATTCCAACTTTTCTTGCAGCAGTGGGCCATACTATTAGGTTTAGAGTTGTTTAATAAAATAAAAATCAATTATATTATTATTCTTATTAGTTAGTGTGATTATTAAATTTGGTTTTTTGTTTTTAAATCTATTATTTTCAATTTTTATCATAACTCATTTTTTTTTAATTCCGCAATTTTTTTTCCATCGCCTTTTTTCCTCGGCTTTTTTTCCGTCGGCTTTTTTTTCCATCGGTTTTTTTTCCTCGGCTTTTTTTCCCCGGCTTTTTTTTTCCACGGCTTTTTTTCCGCCGACCACCGTAGAAATATGACCTACACATTTACAAGAAAAACAAGTGCTGTTTTTAAATTTGTACATTTGTCCTCGTTGATGAGTTTTACCGCACGCTGTACAGACATTGGAATGGACCTCGCATCCTGTCGAACGTTGGTATTTTGCCGCTTAGGCACCTGGCCCAAGGGTTTCCTGGAATTCTGCTGCCTGTCCACCCAGTGAACTTGCTGGAAATTTTGGCTCCGCGCACCCTTCTGCTGCAAAGTGGATTCTTTTCTTAACGCGTTTCCACTAACTCATTTAACTTTTTATCCGCGGAATACTCTTCTTCACACATCTTGTCTAAAACAATACCACTACGCATTCCGGTTATGAATCTGTCGCACAACACTTTGTCCAAAATTGTTTCGAATTTACAGTTAACAGCCAATTTTTTTACTCGCGCGTGCCACTCGCTCACTCCTTCTTCTTGCGATTGTTTTGCCGAATAAAATTTGATCCGTTCGCGGTACACCGAAACTTTTATTCCAAAATGATTGCTCAATTTGATTCGCGCTGAAATACTGCTCTAATCTTTCCTGGTAGATTACCCAGTCATCAACACATGGGTTAAACTCTAACATGGACCCGATTAATGCCATTGTTTTCCACACTCTTGATACCACCACAACTTATTATAATTTGATATGCCCCCGTAACCAATTTTCACCTCGTCGCCAATTGTTACATACTTTAAGTATGGATTAATAATAAACTCACTTATTATGGTACAACATTTATTTACTATTCAATCTATACACTAAACCATTACATTCCACGTTCCGACACGAAGTCCAGCTTGTTCCCCTCGCAGGGAGCTTCCTGACCTTTTTTCTGGCATGTAGTCCTGCCCATACACCACAGTTTGAGCACCTCATCATGTTGGCAGAAATACCGTGGAAAATACCTGGTGATTACGTCACAAATCACTTACTAAGTGATTTGTGGATTACGTTTTCTTCTGTTCATAACAAATGAATACTTGTATAGTAAATAGATCACAATAAGAACTTGTTTTATATTAGATAAATTGGTGATAACTTCATTCAGTTCATAACATGTTTAAAAATATAATGTTAAGCTTAATACAATATGCATTTATGCAGCAACAAATACATAGGTAAAAACTCAGTTAACTGATTTGTAAATTGTATGTTAGGGAATGGTTTTTGCCTGCTATGAATATTACTTAAATCTATAACAGCTGAAAATAATTATAAGGGTTCGAAGAAAAGGTCGTGCAGGTCGAAAAACATGATGCGGTCGAGCCTTAAGAAGGGCAAAGACGGCAGTCTGAAATAGGCAGTGGGGTAGCTAGCTAGGCTAAGCGTGCGTCTCTAGCGTAATAACTAATTAATAGCGTTTGCGAACCTAATAACCGATTGCGATGCGTTTATCCTCTTAAGCTGAGGCAAGGTGCGCTATTAGGGTTTGTGCTATGTGTTTATATATAAAAATGTGCTGCAATTGCAATATCAGCTAACATAAGCAGTGGCGTCCTTGAGGTGTTATATGTGTTTACCCGAAGGGTTACGTATTATCTACTTATTACATGTGATTCACAAGCATTGGATGTTATTATGGTCGTTATACAAGATTGGTGTATCTCTGTAAGTAGTTGTTGGAAACAGTAGCGTAGTGAATGTAGGTAGCTATATGAGTAGATAATGTGTGTGGCATGATTAATCATTATTCCCTTACCAAACATTCGGGAGGCAATCAGTCGCAGAGGTGGCATCGTTAATGCACCTGTCCGCGAGTTATTATGAGTGATGCCAGGAGGGCATCGACTGATTTTTACACGGGGGTGTGGACATTAATGATACTCTCCCCTTCGCATGTGGGGATGAGGGGGTGACTCCCCCCCCCGTGACTCCTGTGAATAACAGAGAGACTGGCTGTGGACTTAGTCCATGGCCTGGATCCCTCTGGAGGATTAGCGCACCAGAAGATATGCATAAGGATCGTAATTAGTGTACGCCTACAAATGGCACTTAATGTACGCCTACAAATGGCTATCACTGTACGCCTACAAGTGGCACTTACTATACGCCAGCAAATGGCACTTACTATACGCCTACTAATGGCTATTACTGTACGACTACGAATGACAGCGTCCACAGCAGTTAGCCGGCAGATGAACATCCGTATCCTGTTCGAGTTCCAATCCAGGGGCAGGGGGCTGGAAGACCCCCGGTGAGTACAACTGCCCAACATTTATTGACAGATCAGTAAGTCTGTGTTTATTATCTGTTGCATGTCACCTGCCTGTCGCCGCCAGTGAGTCTGATCGCATCCGCTGTTTGTTTACCCAGGAACTACATACATGAAATGCAGAAGTACTGCAACCGTATTTGAATTTGAAAATTAAGTCGTTTTTATTCGCCCCCCGCAAGGTCGACCCTAACATATGAAATAAGAACATCTACGAAGGTACACTATTAGAAAGTGAAGGTAATTTTCCAGACTCTGAATTATTTTATTTAGTTTTTAATATTAGACAAAAGCTGTAGATCCCCTTTGTCTGGACAAGATTCAGTCGTCGCAGGCAGCTATGTAAAAATACAACCTTCTTAGCTACCGTAATGCTAACTGTGGAGATAATCGTAAACTGTATCTCTTTTCTTGGTGAAGAATATTTTTAATGTTATACAGGGATTAACCTTGAGCTTTTCCCTTACACCTTTCAGTGGTGTTTAGTGCCCTCTGCATGAGGTTTGACACGATTGCTAGGTGTTTGCGCTTAATAAGGATGACTATTTCATTCGTATAACCTTGGGCGTTAAAGCCTATGTGTACGTAGATTTCTTGTAGGAAGCAAAATAATTTATCTGCATATGTTATGATTTATAGCTTCTTATTTTTGGAAACCGCAAAATCAAACCATTAAAAAGTATTGCTTGAATAAAATCGGTGCTGCATTGCATCCATATAAACAACAATTTTTGTTAGTTCTCTATCACTTGAATGTAAAGATCACTGTAGAAGTACTATGACTATTTGCAATTAAAAATAAACAAAGTACAAATTATAAAACTGAACATCTGTTGTAAACATTTTTTGTGTTACTTGAAAGGGTTATTAAACAGAATAATTGTTTTTACTATTGGAATTTATATTTTTATGGAAAATATATTCAAATTGTCAAAATTTTAAAATATATATAATTTCAAAACTTTGCTTTTATAAGCAGAAATTTAATTTTTTCTTTGTTTACTGAAATAGGAATAATGCAAAGAATAATAGTCGTCGTCGTCATCGTAATCGTGATCCTCGTTTATACCGCTTGCGCAGTGTCGAGGCGGTGTGAGGCAAGACTAAGCTAGTTTGTACAAGGCTCAACAGAGCCCGGTTCTGAGGGTTACCATGTTGGTGCGAAACCGTGCTTGACTTGCCATAGTTACAAAATATTTTACTCTGTACGAAACTTATTTACACTTTAGTTTTCAAATAATTAAGGAAGCCTAGGCAATTATAAACTAAAAATCAATCAGTCAGTCAGTTCTACATCCTGTATACTGTAGAATAAATTATTTTTAATAAGGTAAGTATCCTTCGACGTAAAATATAATAGTATTATTTGTGTTATTTTTTATTTATATATCAATAGACAATTATATAGCAATAAAAAAAACTGAATGCGTTACCTACCTTGCATGGTTGCAAAGGTTCTATTTTCCTCATTTATTTTTATTTTATATGTTTCTAAAATATGTTACTTTAATATCCCATAGGTTCAAAAACTATCGTTACAAATTGCACATTTTTTTAATGTTAAGGTAATCTATTTTGATATATTATGCACTTACCGCATATGCCTATACTTTTTATAATTCTGTGGAAATTTCTTTTCCAGTGATCGTATTTGAAAACCACAATTTTATAATTATCACTAAAACATATACGAGTGCAAAACGACAACCACAAAGAAATATTAAAAGGGCGGTAAATTTCACTCGTAGTCAACATTTTTGAAGGGCGGTAGAATTTAGACATAGTATTACAGATAAACAATCTCAATTGAAAGCAATTATTAGCGCGCTTTTAAAATACGAATGGCCTGTTGCCTTAACCTACCATAATATTTTGTGATGTCATCACAATGACATTCGTATAAATTTATAAAATCAATTGTGAACGAACATAAGATGTGCTGGACACAGACTCACGGCTACTTGGCACGGCAGTAACATAACCTCAGTAAATGTTTTGAAAAACTTCAGAATTGTAACTAGATAACACGGTATTGTTAAGAAAGTACCTGACTAACATTAATAACATTTTTACACTTACCTACGCTTTTCTACAATAAAGGTGAGTTATATTCGCATATAGACTTCATACAATTACGTTTTAGTACATTTAAATTGTTTACTTACATATCGCCCTAGGATTATACATAAAGGGGCAAATAACAAAGAAGAACATTTGTTTACTATAAGAAAACGTATGCATATTAACATGGATACCTTATCTACGATGAATGAAGATGTCAAACCTGATGTTACCAGTGTGAGTTTGGTATCAACTTTTTCGGATTCATCATGCAATGTCTGGCATCAAACCAAAATCAAGGAAGAATTACCTCAGTGTGAATTGAAAACAAATGGTAAATATGCATTATACACCCAAAGGCGAATATAAGTTAAATTGTACTATCAATTAAATGGTAATAGAAGAGCGTTTTCTTTCAAAGTTTCAGTATTTTTACAGTACATGCCAATGTAATTTGTAGCAAGTATAATAGAGGGTTAACATGTGCATTGATTTACTGCGCCATTTTTAACATCAGTCCAACTTTCGCACCAGCAAAGGTTTTCGTAATTTTACCTGGCCATGGTGCATGACCCATTACTGGCGCGCTAAAAAGTTAGAAGCGTGCTAACTTTTTCGATACATGCACACCAATAAAGGTTTACATGTGAAAACAGTGCACATATAGATCCTTTATAATATTATGAACAATTCCATTCAAATCTACCAAATATTAGATAGTAGTTTAAAGATATGCTGTAAAACATAATTATTTCTTAATTGTTATTAATTTATAAACCGGGAAAATTTGGGCGTCTGTTTAAAATCACCTTGAACTAGCTTAGTTACTTATGTAATATTCAGTAAGCCACTTATAAACTTGTACATGTGTTGTAGAAAAACAGGAAGAGGTGCAAACATTGGAATTACCTTCAGAAACGTCCAAATTAAAGTGTGATGCTGAATACGATAATGATTGGCCCATTAAACTGGAATCATTACATGAAGAATTAGATATAAAAGCTGAAATTTCTAGTAAAAATGAAGATCATGTAATAATAGAGCCTCCATTGAAGTGTATCATGTATCAAAGTGTTGAAACTCATACGGTGGAAAAGTTATATAAATGCAATGTATGTGACTTTGAAACTGTGTGCAAAAATAGCTTGCGAACGCATATGAGCATTCATACAGGAGAAAAACTTTTCAAATGTAACTATGAAAGTGCACACAAGGATAGCTTGCGAGGGCATATGAGCACTCATATAGGAGATAAACCCTTCAAATGCAGTACGTGTAACTATGAAACTGTACATAAATCTCACTTGCGAACACATATGAGTACTCATACAGGAGAAAAACCTTTCAAGTGCAAAATATGTGACTATCAAAGTGCACAAAAATCTAACTTGCGAATGCATGTGAGAACACATACAGGAGAGAAACCCTTCAAGTGCAAAATATGTGACTATGAAACTGCACACAAGAATAGCTTGCGAATGCACATGAGCAGTCATACAGGAGATAAACCCTTCAAATGCAGTATCTGTGACTATAAAACTGTACAAAAATCTCACTTGCGAACACATATGAGTACTCATACAGGAGAAAAACCTTTCAAGTGCAAAATATGTGACTATGAAAGTATACAAAAATCTAACTTGCAAATGCATATGAGCACTCATACAGGAGAGAAACCTTTTAAGTGTAGTATGTGTAACTACGAAAGTGCACGCAAAAATAGTTTGCGAATGCATATGAGCACCCATACAGGAGAGAAACCTTTCAAGTGCAGTGTGTGTGACTATGAAACTGTACAGAAATCTCATTTGCGAACACATATGAGCATTCATACAGGGGATAAACCCTTCAAATGCAGTATTTGTGACTATGAAACTGTACGGAAATCTCACTTGCGAATACATATGAGCACCCATATAGGAGAAAAACCTTTCAAGTGTGATAAGTGTCACTTTGAAAGTGCACACAAGGATAGCTTGCAAGGGCATATGAGCATTCATACAGGAGATAAACCCTTCAAATGCAGTATGTGTGACTATGAAACTGTACAAAAATTTCACTTGCAAACACATATGATCACTCATATAGGAGAAAAACCTTACAAATGCAAAATATGTGACTATGAAAGTGCACAAAAGTCTAACTTGCGAATGCATATGAGCACTCATACAGGAGAGAAACCCTTCAAATGTGATACATGTGACTATGAAAGTGCACAGAAGGGTAACTTGCAAATGCATATGAGAACACATACAGGAGAGAAACCTTTCAAGTGCGACAAGTGTGACTTTGGAAGTGCACAGAAGAATAGCTTGCGAAATCATATGAGAACACATACGGGAGAAAAACCTTTTAAGTGTAATAAGTGTGGCTATGAAAGTGCACGGAAGCTTAACCTGCAACGACATATAAGAAGAGTGCATACAAAAAACAAAAAAACCGTTTGAATGCAAAATTTATTTTTCCTGATTATCAAGTATAAATTGTATAAGTAAATGTAACGACAATTATTAATAGGTATAGGTATATGCATTTGCAGCTTTCAACATGTTAATTATTATGTTGTTCTTTTGAAAATGTTTACCTTATGCAATTGTGTTTGGAGTGTTTGTAAGATTGTTCATGTGTCTATAATAATATTTATATAGTAATCTTAAGAGTTACTTGTACATAACACATGTATCTAGTTCAAACATGATTTTTTATTTCATGGGTCGCTAAGGATGGCTTTGAATTGGATGACTTGATATAACAGCAATGAGATAGAAGGAACGAAAAGAAAAACATGTGACAAAAAGAGATGGATATACACAAAAATATTTTAGTAGACTTGATGCTGATTATGATTATGTCACAAGTAGCATTACAGCATCAAATTCGACAGAAATTTTCTAATTGTCAATCGTTAAGACATTTTTAATATGCGACAGACAGTTCCCTCTAATCTTTCTTATAGTTGCGCCCTGAGTGCGCTTGACCAAAACATTTTTAAACAGAAAGAATTTGTGCATTATTTTTATAAATTATTTTAATGGCAAAAATAAACATAAATATGATATACATTACAGAAAAAGTTACAACAGATTATTTTAGATTTAACGTTTTTCATACTTCTTGGAATTTTTCTCTTATGTTTCTCATAAATGACTATACTTTGAAAACTTCATTTTTATTTATTTTAATTTTAATAGTATTCATAAAGTAAAACAAGCTCACAGTCTGCACTGGTTGCTTAAAACGCCCACATAGAATTATACAGAATAGGAATAGTTTAAAAAACTCTGAATTGGTTAGAACGAAATCTAAATTGTAGCTGAACGTTTTGAATGAGCCAGTTTTAGTTTTCTCCACAATTGTAAATTTCAGTTCAGAATATTCTTCCTATTATTCCAAATACTATAATCATTTTCCTTATTTTTGATGTGTATCAATAATGTTTAAACACCTTTTCTGTTGAAATCTGCAAAGCGATGAAAGCTCTCTTAATATACTATTGAGTGCAATTATTGCTACTTGCTAAAATGAATAATGCCACTTATTTCATAATTAAAATCAGCATCAAGCTTTTGATTTGATTGATTTGAAAGTGCAAGTGTAATTACGTAATAATTGAGATGCTTATTACCGATTCTCCTACAAATAGCAAATTACAACGGAATGGTTTCTATTTGTGCAGTTACATTTGTTGGTGGTAGTGATAGGATTGTGTTTTGTTAGTGATTTAATGCAATTTCAAAGCTACCATAATTCATAATTGCAAAAGATAATTTGTGATTATCTTAACCAAAACACAGCAAAAAATTACTGATGAAACAAGTATCAGCAAAGTAATTATATCATTTGAATACACTTATTCTTATTCCATTTAGTCAAATATTTTCAAAGTGTTTTGAGCAGCCTATTGAAGAATTAATTCCCAGCATCATGAAATTGGCATTGTCTTCTACGTATCGTATAGGCATAGATAATTTTATATTTGATAATTTCTTTTCAAAAAATTTTACGTTACTTATACGAGGGATATTTTTTAAATAAGGTCCGTTTTTTAAGAAGAAAAATACTGTAAATATCATTAAAATATATTTTTTTCCATATTCTACATACTTTTATCTACTTTTCTACATAATTTCCATTTTTGTTCTAACATTTGTCATATCGCTCAACAAGTTTTTGAATTCCGACGTCAAAGAAATCTGTAAAGAAGCCCAATCCATGACTGCAGTTTTCACTCCTTCGTCGTTGTTGAACCGTTGACATCAAGGAACTCCTTTAAGTACGGAAACAAGTGAAAATCACTGACGGCAAGGTATGGACTGTAAGGTGGATGATCCAGTTGTTCCCATCCAAAAGACCTGATTAGACCTTGTGTTTCTGTAAAAACATGTAGACTTGCACTGTCATGGAGCAAATCACACCGTCCACGCCGCTTGTTTTGTATGGCACGCCGGAGTTTTCTCAAGGTCACACAATACACATCAGAATTGATTGTTGCGCCTCTCGGCATAAAATCCACTAACAAAATCCCTTTCCTCTCCCAAAAGACAGTTGCCATTATCTTTCGTGCTGAAATTGTCTGTTTGGCTTTCACTCTGGCTGGCGGCGATGTGTATCGCCATTCCATTCATTGTTGCTTGATCTCGGGGGTCATGTGAGACACCCAAGTCTCATTTCCTGTAACGATGTGGTCCAACAATTCATCTCCTTCCTGATTGTATCGAGTCAAAAACGATAAAGCATAGCCCAATCTTTTTGTTTTGTGGTCGTCAGAAAGCAGTCTTGGAACCCACCGAGAACACAATTTTCGATAATTGAGTTTCTCCGAAACAATCGTGTACAAAACTGTCCTTGAAACCTGTGGAAATTCAATTAATAACTTTGAAATCGTGAATCGTCGGTTCACAGTATTAAAAAAAGTTACTTACATCCATTTTCAGTTACAGTCCCAAATTTATGTGTGCATCCTTTCCAATAATTATTAAGGTAAGTGTTTCGTTCATACCATTAAATTTAATTGAATACTTTAATGTGACAAGAACGGCAAGTTATAATTTTTAAGTTAAGCTCTTCTCGGTTGGTGGTAACAACGTTGGAAATGCAGCTAGAAGGATCTGTTCTATGCTGGCGACACACCGTCGTTAATGTTTTAGGTTGGAGCGGTGTCCATCAAATGGTCAAGCTGCAGGGATTGAATATAAACAGAATAACCAATTGGTATGATTCTATTTCGTTAATATGACTTATTCTATAATTTCAGTTACATTTACATCGAGGGTTCTGTATTCCTTTTTATATTTGATATAATTTATGCATTTTTACACTTAGTAATCGTGGAATATTTATTGATAAATTGATTTACCCCCCTCCCCCATTGTGTTAAAACTTAATATAAATTATACATTTTCATAAAACTATATGAGGGGCGGGGATGGCTCAGTTGTAGAGAGCCAAGGTTTGGATGTAATAGTACAAACGCTTCCCGGTTCGAATCTCCCCAGGGTCGGAAATTTTTCTAATTCCCTGGGAGATCGGTACTGGGTCCCGGTCCCGGTCCATTTGCCATTGGGGATCAAATTAATGGCACTCCTCGAATGACTGTCGCATTAGAGGAGTAACAAGATCCTAAACAAAAACATTCACACACAACACGCCTCGACACTGCGCAAGCGGTACAAACGAGGATCATGATAAAGAAAAAAATAAAACTATGAATCAAGGCTAATTACTAAATATTTGTCTGTCAAATAGTTCAGAGGGTGGTTTAAAGCTTTCTTTAGGTCATTTCATTTTTTATAATTTTTGCCAAATTCCTGTCAAATCAAGGAAATTTTATTAATAATTAAAGTTAATCCTACGCGAAACGAATATTGTTTAAAATGTATGGATCGAATAATCCCAATATAACATCAGATTGCATTTGTTGGTTAAAATTTTTTTGTATAGTCATTTTTCTATATTATCTTTCACAAGTTAATTGGGGAGCGGAAGATGACTTTAAAAACGCCGTAAAGATATAATGAAAATCTGTTAAGCATATTTATTACACAACTTTAATACGTTCAAAAACTCAAAATGATTCATTTACTTGTCACAAACATTATACTTTAATTTTCTTGAATTTTGCAATCATATTTTTTAATTGAACGATAACTTTTATAAATTAAGACTAAATTAAGAATAAATGGGCGCCAGATGACAAACTTCAAACTTGCCGCCAAATATTAAACAAAAATATATATGTAAAACCAGGATCTAGCACTCGAGCATGATTACTAAATTCCCAGTAGTCGGTTCTATATAACGTTTTGGATATCTATGAGACAATGGACATAAACATGAACAACCAAAGTCGCAGCTAAATTTAAGTTGATTCTACATTTCAGCCGTATGTAATGTTTGGTTTGCCTTATTGAGCAGTCTCTTCATCCATATGTAAATATTTCTTAGGTGCGACGTTGACCTTCAAAACAGCCTTCAGGCAGTGTTGGGTAAGTTACTCTAAAAAAGTAACTAAGTAAGTTAATCAGTTACTCGGCAAAAAAGTAACTAAGTAAGTTACTAAGTTACAGAATTATAAAAGTAACTTGAATAAGTTACTAAGTTACCATAAAGTAACTCGTTATTTTTTAAGTTACTAAGTTACTAATGTACATGCAATTACTACCAACTTAATATCAACAGAAACACATATTTATAAGCAATTGTCTATTAACAAATATTCTATACTTGGGGAAAGTAACAGGCTTAGAGCTTAGAGGCGCTGGTTCAACGATGTTTTTGGGATTTTAGGATTCTATTTTATTTTTTGTTATTATTGAAACAAAGAGACGGTGAATGTATTTTCGTCTGAATTAGATACCCCAAACCTGCGCACAGGCGTTAGGAATGTACTTCCCAGTAATCCGCATACCTGCTCAGAGAGCTTCTAGTTGTTAAAGGATTAAAGATTACTGGAAAAATCTGTCACCGCCCAAATAGGATCCGTCAATTATTATTTATTATCGACTAAAGTACAAGAAGATATATATTCCTGTGTTTGGTATTAGCATTTGCATAGTAAACAATTCGAAATTTCAACAAATTCTTCAGCTTCAGGTATAATTTCTTAAATACTACGCATTAAAAACCGAACATTTTAAAATATTTTACATTTGTAGCATGAAAATGTAACTTGTCATATTCAGTTACTAAAGTTACTAAATAATTGTAACGTGTTATAGTTACAATTACTGAAAACACAAAAGTAATTAAGTTACTATTAAGTTACTGAAAAGTAACTAGTTACTAGTAACGAGTTACTCTTACTTAGTTACTACCCAACACTGCTGTGTAGTTTACAAACTGGATTTTCACAGCAATCCCGTAAACTATAAAAGGGCCGGTTCTACAATGCACATTTAACTGGAGATTAAGCTAATCAAAATATGACATTTAAAAGCCAGAAGAAATTCCATTGAAATTATATCAGAGGGTTTCATATAAAAGCCGAATAAATGATAGATATATCCCCTTGTTTCAACGAGAATTAAAAAACAGGTGTTACTTTTAGATGGCAAAAACATATACCTATCAAAAAAACACTTTAGTTCTTTATTATTATTATTATTATTGAGTATAATTATATCCATTGACAACTTTAAAATTCTTAAACTGGGATACCCTCCCTAAATTTTAAATTTTATTTCTAACAAGTTCGATATTTTGAAATTTTTTTATTTGATCCTAAAATTGTCAGATGCTCTTAGAGCCTAAATTGGCCACTTAAAAAATGGTTTGCCCTTTTTGCTTACTTCGCTCGCCTATATACAAACATCAGCCCCCATCCCCAAAAATAATTCTGGCTACGGGGCTGAGTAAATTAAAATTAAAATTTTCCCTGGAAGTCTGCGTGTTACATTTTGCATATGTTACATTTTGCATGTCCAAGAAATATTGTTAGTCAAACAGATTGTCTATAAATGTTTTGTCACCAAGTATATTACTTATGAAAGCGGTTATTGGTATTGTATTTTGTCTGTCACCCTGTATACAATTACCTATCTTAACATATTATTAATTTCGTGTAGCATTCTACAGTATACGCAGAATTTTATTCCGATTCCAAATGTGTAAAAATATACAGGGTAATGCATTTAAAATAAGAAAATTATGGTCATTCCCGGCGAAACCAGAAGTGAAAAACATATTAAATGCACCAAAAAATTCATTATTGTGGATAGTTTATAACTCCCAAGTTTCATTTCGATATGTTAAAAAATAAAAAATAAACTACAGGGGTGGGCCACTTTACGGAATATTTCCGTTAGATTTAAAATTTTTGTTTAAGAAATAAAACGTACGTGCATGAATGGTTAATTGTAACAGAGTATTATTTTACAACACTTACAAGAAATTGTCACCGCTTGGCACGAAACGATGTCCCAGTTACAGTTAGCATCCCTTGCAGTCTCTATGTAGTGTTTCAATTTCGACTCACTGGTTTTTTTCGGTGGCCAGTAGCATAACAACGGCCCTGCTCTTCTGTTACCTTGCAGTCACTTATCAGGGACAGCCTTGGTAGATTTATCATTAGTGAATTGCACTAGCAGGAACAATTCATCGGTTGCGGTGCTAGCCTTGCAAATGAATATAGTAATTATAAAAATCGGTAATAACGTTGATAGTTTTCGGAAAATAATTTTCTTTTTGGAAACAAAAATAAAAATGTATTATTATTTATAGCTACAATGATTATGTTGCAAATTTGTAATGATTATTTAATTTAATACATTATTCCGATAAGTACCTATAACACTCAAGAGTGCACACAAAAATTTGGAAAATAGCGTATTATATAAATTACAGACATAATTTAATACGTACCATTATAATAAACTAGATAGTATGAAAACAAGCACTTAACGTAAAATCTCTCTCTAAAGTTCTGTTCGTACTAACAAAAGCTACCCAGTACCGATAGGGTCAAGATCAGAGTAAAAATACCTACCTGGAACCCCCAGTAAGACGGGAAGGTCGGTTATTTCCCAGAAAAGCATTTAAAGTCATAAAAATAGGAGCCGTACTGTCGAGACATAATCCTCTCTGTACCCGTAATAGCATGCTCGCAAAACTGCGTACCCTTTACTATTAAAAACCGATGCTTGAATAAAATAGGTTGCAATAACGTATGGAATAAACAATAATTTTTTGGTAGTCTACAATATGTACTTTCAGGAAACGTATCAAAAAAAACGGTTGCTTTCAATATGTTTCGCAGAGGTTTAAATAACGTTTAAAGTAAACCAAAAATTTTGGATGGTAAAATATATATTCAAGAAACGTATCATAAAAAACGGTTGCTTTCAATACGTTTCACAGAGGCTTAATTAACGGTTAAAATAAACCATCATCTTTTGATGGCAAAATATATATTCAGGAAACGTATCATAGAATACGGTTGCTTTCAATACGTTTCACAGAGGCTTAAATAACGGTTAAAATAAACCATCATCTTTTGATGGCAAAATATATATTCAGGAAACGTATCATAGAAAACGGTTGCTTTCAATACGTTTCACAGAGGCTTAAATAACGGTTAAAATAAACCATCATCTTTTGAAGGCAAAATATATATTCAGGAAACGTATTAGAAAAAACGGAAAAACATTCTCTTAATAACGAATATTAATATGTTTATATCAAGGTTTGCTAAACGTCGTATGAATATGTATTAAAAACAGTTTTCAGAAATACGCATTTACAATATTTGTCGAATGTTAATAAACGTATGCTATAGCAACAAACTTTTGTGGTTTTAGGTTAATAATTTCTAAACGTTTATGTAATCTATGTATTAAGTCATTTTTAAAAATACATAGCAACAACGTTTCTCTAAGGTTCGGTTCAGACAGAAGAAATTTTAATGTTTTCCAAACGTATTAAAAACGTTTATATTACATATTGACAAAATGATATAACATACCATAGTTTAAAAGACGTCTAGTAAACATTAAAAAAAACACGAACGTTCGTTATTAGTAGTACGTTTATTTAACATTTTACAAACTGTCTAAGAAGTTTACAAATACATATTGAAAAAGTAATTAGTTCTGATAATTTTACACCAACACTTTCAGAAATGTTTTCAAAACGCTTTAAAATCGTTCAAAATCTGGCACTTAAACAAATATTCGACAAATATTGTAAATACGTATTTCTGAAAACGGTTTTTAAAACATATTCATACAACGTTTAGCAAACCTTGATATAAACATATTAATATTCGTTATTAAGAGAATGTACATAAAACGTATTTAATACGTTTAGAAGACATTAAAAATTCTTCTGTCTGGACCGAACCTTGGAGAAACGTTGTTGCTATGTATTTTTAAAAACTACTTAATACATAGTTTACATAAACGTTTAGAAAACATTAACCTAAAAACACAAAAGTTTGTTGCTATAGCATACGTTTATTACACATTTAGGAATTGCCAGAGTTATTATGATTTTCTTAACACTATTTAAGAAGTCTATGTAAAACATTCAGTTATAAACGTTTGCCACTAAATCTTTCAGAAACGTTTACTAAACTTAATTAAAAATTAGGAGACGTTTATAATACGTTTCCAATGAGTTTGTTCAAAACGTATAATTATATACGTTTGAATAAACGTTAAATAAACGCATTTCAAAAAATGATTTTAAGAAAAATGGTTTCTCAACCAAGTCTGTGTTACCCGGGTGTACTCCCCTCAACTCTCAAGTTGCCTTTTTATAAATTCCTTTTTGCACCCATAAGCTCTGACCTGAATATTGCTTAATTTCCCTTATCAAGCGTATTACTTATTAGTAGGGGAAGAACAAGAGTTCCAGATCCACCCCCACCACCACCCCCCACCACTTGACCGGTCATTGACCTCCACTTCATTGACCGACCATTGACCTCCAGTTCATTGACCGACCATTGACCTCCAGTTCATTGACCGGTCATTGACCCCAATCCATTAACCCCCCCCCTGACCTTCACCGGACGTCGATCCCTTTTTGAATGACCTCTACCCCCATCACTTGATAAAATAAAACAATCAGTAACTTTGTTTGTAAAAAGTTCTAAATACTTTATATTTACAGTAAAATTTTAATTCAGTAAATACAGTTTATATAAAATAATTACAGAAAACATAATAAACAGTAAAACATTTAATACTAACGATGCAATACAGTAATTATTATTTGATGAAATTGTAGTGGCAGCAGTATCAGGACGAACAACGATGCTTTGCCAGTTAGTTTCAACTGAAGTTTTCGGATAAAGAAATTTGACTTTATACCATAATGTGTTGCCTGTTGTAAGATTTCGAATAGGCGTCGAAAGAATGTGAATACCCTCTATAGTATCAGGGTCCATCTTAGACCACACTGTAGTATTAGCAGTTTTGCCAAAGGTGATGTATGCATTTGTGGCACTTGGAGGTTGTACGACGTCCAGTATACCATCATATATTGCTGCTAAAGCTACCAGATACTTTACGGGTAACATGTTCACAACTTGAACGATTAAAACGGACTGATGTGCTTGCAGCTTGAAGGTGCACATATAAATTACAAACACTGCTGACAAGTCAAAAATAAACCCGCCATTGCTATGGCACCGAGTAATACGTAATAACTAATGGGTGTGGTTGTTGAGGTAAGTTGTACTAGTATAGGAGATGGTGCTTTGTCTCTATTAACCAACTGTTCCATAATATTAGCGTATAAGCAGCTCGGTGACCATTTTAAATGTTCAGAAAGCACATCATCCGCTTGTTCCCATTCACCAATTTCAATGTGACAAAAATAACATTGTACGAAATCTCTCTTTTGTGTGTAGAAGAAACCAGCTTCAGCAAGCGATTTAGGTGTGTGAATACCGGACCACTGATCCTTGAAGGTTAATAACCTCTTTTCAAAACGACCAAGCGCAGTACTTATATCTTCCAGGCACATGTTACCACAAAGAGAAAACTTTATCAACTGAACAAATTTATTTCATTTGCTATATATACCGAATAAGTATTTTTTTCCCCGCGAAAACTTTTTCTCTCCCCACAAAAACTTTTTCATGTTTTTCTCTCTTCCCATGAAAAACTTAAAACAATTTTTTTTATTTGCTGCCTCTCCACGAAAACTTCTTTTTTCTTTTTTTTCATGTTTTTAATATTTTTTTCGCCGAGACTTTTTATTTTTTTTAATTTTGTTAAATTTTTTCCACACGAAAATCTTTTTTTTCCACCAAACAATTTTTCTTGTTCGGCACGTTTTGAAAACGGTGCGGGTGAGACACGTTGCGGACAGCTTTTACAAAATTATCGTCCGCCACGGTGCGGGTAAGACACGTTCTTGCAGACCAACGAGAAGTTGCAAGTCGCCCAGCTTAGCGTTAAGCCTCCTTTGTACCTTATCGAAGCTACTTGAGAAAATTATCTGCAGCCGTCTTAATGCTTACATATCTCAGCATTCCATACTCCCACCGTTCCAGTTTGGCTTCAGACCGAAATACTCAACACTGCACCAGCTTGTCAGAATCAATGAAATTATCACCAAAGGCTTTGAAGAAAAACAATATACCACCGTATTGTTCCTAGATGTTGCTCAGGCTTTTGACAAAGTCTGGCACAACGGTCTCCTTCATAAAATGATCCAGCTGAAAATCCCTGAGTATATCACCAATATAACTTCGAATTTCCTCACTGGAAGAACGTTTGCAAGCAAAGTAAATGCAACCATCTCAGAAACCAAGGACATTAAAGCAGGGGTCCCCCAAGGATCTGTACTTGGCCCTTTGTTATTTAACATATTTATGCATGATATTCCTGTCCCCCCAGTATGTTCCCTGGCCATGTTCGCCGACGATACGGCAATCATCACGCAAGATAACGACTTGAATGGCGCAATATCAACGCTCCAAAGCGCAACAGATGAACTGCAAAACTGGTTTGACAGCTGGAATATCACCTTAAACCCCACAAAATGTATAGCCAAAATCTTTACCCTCAAAAGATACAACAACCCAAATCTGGTAATTATAAACGGAAATCCAATCCCATGGAATCCAAAAGACAAAGCTGTGAAGTACCTGGGAGTACACCTGGACCAAAGATTGACATGGGGAATTCATATCAACACCAAAATTAACGACTGCCATAACAAGATGAGACTTCTCTATCCAATACTGAATAGAAACACCCCTCTGAAAATAGAATGCACCATGCTAATATACAAATCTATTTTACGAGCGGCCCTTATGTATGCCTGCGTAGTGTGGGGAACTGCGTCAAACACACACATAAACAAATTACAAGTATTACAAAATAAAATCCTCAGGCTGGCAACAAACGCACCATGGTTTATACGCAACGACCAACTACATCACGAATTGAACATAACACACATCCAGAATTTTATAAAAACCACCACCAAAAAGTTTTTCAACAACCTGGGGACCTGCCCAGCTACCGACCACTACATGCTTGGACAACGATCCATCAACCTACGACTGAAACCAAGACTACCCCAAGACGTCCTTCTAAGTGACAGTGATTAATACATCGAACTAACCAATCTTAACTATCCAATTAGTGCCTATTAACTCAGGCTTTATTATTGTGTTTATAGTTTAATACTGTTTATTTAGCTATTTATGTAATGATAACTTAATTTAAACTCTACTGTGTATGGCCCTAGTGTGCCAGTCCGGTGTATTTTAAATTAAAAAAAAAAATGAACACAACAATTTACTCAAATCGATATTGCAAGTTATATTTTCTACTGATCCTGTTTCGTCATATGCTAGTAATCACAACTAACTCCGGCGAAAATGTCAAGAAATGTATATAATTTCTTCATCTACATACATATCCAGTTTAATATGGTCCTAACTTCACCTCAAATCATCATCCGCTTAAAACCCTAAATATACCAATCGGAAACAATAAAAAGTAAATAAAATGAAAGTAGCTAATTGGAGCTTTTCAGGTAAGCTATAGTAATGGTGTTAATAAATGGCACGTATTACTTGTTGCTCACATAACATTTTTCAAATAATCAAGAATTGCCGGAAAACTTGGAAGGTAGTTTTTTTATAAGAGGATCTGCACGAATCTGTCGCCCTGCTATGGATTTATGCTCTGCTCAAGATATTTTTTATTATACTAATATATGGTGGGGTGCTTTACAACTGATGTTTTCTGCAATCGACGCCATTCTTTGCGGTTTTCCCATGCATCTTTTTTAAGGCCTTGCACGACACGCTTCTTCTACTCCATCCATCTAAATAATGCGTGGACTACCTTTTCTTCTTGTCTACCTGGTTATTCATTCCTATACCCTATTCGGCCATCTCGTTTCATGCATGCGCCATACATGTACATAGCCTCTTCTCTTCAATCAAATCTATAATATTCTTCGTTGTAGGTCAATTTTTTTCTTAAACTTCTCATTTCCACTACATTTTATTCTTGATACTCTATAGCGTTTCCTTGCATCTGTCGTCCGGATTCGACTTAAAACTGTAGATCTCCCGTGTTTCTACCTCGGCGCTGAGGAGAAACACGTGGCAGAAAAGAGGCCGATGCCCAGCAGTCGGACGGAAAAGATTGTCAATGATATTCAAATTCGGAAAAATTAAATATTTTCTGTCATTAGTAAAGAAACATGTAAATTAGTAATACTTTTAATTTAAACGCCCAAAAATGTCATTCATTAAGAGCAATGTTAGTATTATACTATGAGGTGTGCTTGAGTACTGTAGAGAAGTAGAAAGTATTTTGATTTAGTAAAATTACGAAATATACTTTAATTTCTCAACATTGTTATTTAAAAGAAGGTTTCCAAAATTAAATATACGGAAGAAATTGATTTGTAAAATCTTATCATTTTCTCGTACTGACAAAAACAAGCATGTATTTTTATAATTTACAGAACTATAATATATACAGAGGGTAACAATTATTTTTATAAACAAAGAAACATAATTTCTGTCCCACATGAGGTTCACCTATGATGAAAAGTTTGATAACACACATTTCCATGTAGGATTACTTTTTAATTTAAGTTTTTATCTGTTCTTTGAGCCGATTTTATCTCAGGTTAGGTTTCTTTTTTGCCAAATACGATAAGTTAAGACATGTGAGAGTGATAATTTATAGCATAAAGGTATAGTCTGACTTAATAATATAGTAATAATCCACATTCGCGTCAGAACAATTAAATAGTCAATTGCGATACTAAGGTTAATAATTGATGTAGTTTCATTAGTTAAGCCGGAGTAATTCTACATCGATTGGTGTATTATCTAACATTTCCAATTTACGGAAAATTGTTCTGGAGAAAATAAATGTTTTTCGCTATACAAAATTGTGCAACAGAAAATACTATTTTACTATTTTACATAATTATTTTTATTTTTATATTCATAAAGTTAGATTTCAGAAAGAAGTTTAATTAGTTATGGTACAATGAAGGAATTGTTACTTTCCGAACCTACGAAAACGGGGCTTCGTTTAGTACATCTTCCCTGCTTAATTTTATTTTCTCTAAATCAAATCTTTGCACCTAAGCTGTTGAGAATCAGTGTCTTTTTTGTTTTTTATATTTAACACTTCAACTCAGCAGTGCGGTATATCAATAAATTTGTGAAACCTAATTTTTGTATAAAAGTTGCGGAAAACTGTCAACATCATTTGTAATTATAATTATAAGACATGCACTTTCGTGTCAAGCGTTCGTTTGTGAGCGAAAATGTTTTACAATCATGAACCTAGGACTAAGGCAGTCTTCGGAATTAAACGAATCAGTTAACACGCTTTTTATTTAAGTTTGTTTAATGAGATCTAAAACCACCACTTAGCTATTTTAATTAAAGATCCGGAGTCGATATTAAAGTGTTTTATTGCTCCAGATAAACACAAATTCTAATTAAAAATTAATTAAAAATAAACTAGAAGCTTTTCACTGATTCAGTAACGATACCTTACACGCAGTTTGAAAGATTTACTACGAGAAATAGTTGAAATTACGATCGTTAACTTGGTATGACACGATCGGAAAGATTAAGTCTTGTAGGCGACATTAAATTTAGGCAAGTAACTTCCTCTAGTTATCACTGTAAACGACACGAAAATGTGTTACGGTCATGCACGCCATTACAGTGTGCCTGTTATGAAACATAAACAAGAGACGGATTTCATTCAAAACCATTTAACGCGGAAATAAAACTGAATCCTAAAAAATGTGCAGTGCTTTCGTAAGCAAGAAAATCTAATAATACATCAAATCGAATGTTCCGCCGATAAGGCATGAAAAGATCTACTACCAATAATATGTCATAGCGAATAAATTTAAAGGAAAAAAAGGCCTTTTATTTTATGGCCAAGTTCAGGGACACGATTCACGAATCTCTATCTAACATTTTCCTGCGTACTACGTTTAAATTTTTGAAAAGGTGTATTGAGCTGACTTCTGGAACGAACCGAAATATCTTGGGCGCTGTAAATAAGGAAAAAGGTGTTCGGTTTGTTTATTTATTAAGTTACACTAATAGACTTTGTGGTGCTGCAGAGGAGAGGAATTTGATTTGACAAAGCCTGGCATTTCGCAAAATCGAAAGGTTTAGAGTTCAAACGTCGGTTAAAAATATATAGTAATTTTCATGTGCTCTACTTTTCTCTGAACTTACTACTTCTCTTTGTGTATTTTTATATAGAAATATACAACTTGGAATCTTTGTTGTAACTGTTCACTTAACTTTCGATTTTAGTTGAATATTGGTGGTCTAGGATACAGGCAGATTCTAAACATGTACGAAGAACTTTAACCACGCATAGCTAAGGTTATGTAACATCTAAATTATCTAGTAATCTTTTTTGCAATTCGGCACCCTTACGGAGGTATGGCGCTTTAATTTTTTTTTACATCAATTCACTAAAATGTATACAGCTTCTTTGTTTCTTGTTCAATTGTGATATAATTCATTGTTTTGGAAACCTATCAGTCCAAGTTTCAAGAAAAATGTACAGTAGCATGTGAAAAGTGGATAAAATCTAACCAGAAGTGAAACTTTTGGTGTAAAAGTTAGTAAATTAGGTGTATGTATTTGAATCGTCATTTCTATGGGAAGCTAGGTTAAATAACTCTTTAAATAATAAATTTTCCAAATGAGAGATCTTAACATATCATAGATTGTGTTTGTACCTAGCTAAATATCTAAAGTTTTATAAGATCTATCCTGTATTTTTATTAACATCCTATTGCGTGCTCTTTCCCAGAACTGTGTGTACATAGTAAGTAAGTAAGAGCTCTGTGCAGTTGATTTACTGTAACAGTTTTTAACTCATTTTTACAGCAATGTGTGCAGTTTTATGAAAAGCTAAGCCGCTTGCTATTTTGTGGAACTGTGCGTCAACCTATTTAAATAAGGGGCTGTGTACCCTTAATTTATTGTGGAAGTTTTGTGTTCCTATTTTATTTTTATAGCTGTGTGTTTAGTTTTTGTGGCGACGTAAATTTAAATTAAATAATGTAAACCAGGCAACAATTTGAATTCATAGACTGTGCAACGAACAAAAAGTCTCGAATAAACTAAGAATTTTATTTTAATTTGAGGAATGCAATAAAACTCACTACCTCATCGTTAAAATTGTGTTTGTAACCTTTTAATATACCAGGCGAGTTTTAATTATTTTATTCGTATGCACTTATGTATGAGTTCTCCACTATCAAAACTGGCTATATCACTTTTTTGTCGAAAATGAGTTGCGCACGTCAAATGATTAAGAATGTAACCCTCTATCTAATATAACTATCAAAACGTTTCAAAACGCTATATTTGGGTAAATTTGGGTTTGAATTTCGCAAAATGTTTCAAAACTCTCTATGTCTACCATGAAAACTGTTTCAAAACTGTCTATGTGTCCTGTGTATCAGAACTAGTTATATTCCTAAGGTCTTAATGGGTAGTCGATCTGTACCGAATCAAAACTTTCTATGTTTGGTGCAATGTAATTGTGGTGGTCGTGGTATGTACACATACAACTTTAAATGTTTAATTAATGCCATAAATTATGGATTCAGATCTAGAACACGCTGTACAAGAAAAGTCAGAAAGTATAAAAGAAGTTCAAGTGTTGGGGTAAGGTAGAAAGAAGTATGGAAGGCCTGAAACATGGAAATGTAATGTAGCAAAAAAATGAGGTTAGTTTAGTCATTTATCCAAAACGCGCTTTTTAATAATAAGTCTCTGGTCTTAAAGAATTTTGTTGTTGTCAATACTTACTACTACTACTTCATATTAATTATTTTAGGCATACTTCTAAGAATCCACCAACTTATCAAAATTGTGATCATGCACGAAAACTAGTGTACAAATGTTCTTCTTTGCCGATGTAAGATGCACGCCGTTTTCATCAATTATTTTATACATCTAAGGACAAAATTGTCAAGACAATTTTATATTGCAGTATACGTCAGCTTCTAAACCAAAAATTAATATGAAAAGGAAACATATATCAATTAAATTTTTTGCGAGAAGATTAATATCAAACACTGAAAGCAAACAAATAAAGAAAGCAAATATGCGAAGAAGCCTATTTGAAAATTTTGCATATATCAAAATTTCGAATTCAAAATGTTTGTCACGCTAAAATGAACACCGGTTTACCAGCAAAAGAAAATAGGGGCGGTGACAGAAGATCAAGGGTATTAGAAAATAATAAACAGACAATTCTTACGTTTTTTAAAACATTAAAGCCTTTAGACTCGTATTACTGTAGAGAACAGAATTCGGCCCGATATTACCTAAGCGCAGATCTTACCATAAAAAATATGGATGCATTATAATGAAGAATTCCCGAATTTTAAAGTTAAATATGAGTTTTTTGGTTTTTTGTTACGACTCATTTTAACTTCAGTTTTGGAACTCCGGCTACGGACGCCTGTTCTATGTGTATATCGCTAAAAGAGGAAATGAAAAATGCTGTAAACGAACACTAAAAAAAAATGTTGAGCTTAAAATTTAAAGTACATAATGTTAGAGCTCGTTGTTTTACCAACTTTTGCAGCAAGACAACGCAGGAACAATTTCTCCTACGACTGCCAAAAAAATCTTCCATTACCGAAAGTTCCAGATCAGAGTTTTACATTTACATTTTACAATTTGTCAGGGATCTTCCAAATCTCCACAACATCTAGGGAACACTTTTATATACACATGGACGGAAATTGATAATCCAAAAGGCTCGAATCAAATCGTATCTGCCCTTTATCATAGAGTCTATAATACAGACTCAGAAGGCATTGAAAGAATTCGTATGATAGCCGACGGTTGTGGGAGCCAAAATAAAAATACATGCTCAGTAAATGGTTAAAATGTGAAGCTCCGGATACAGTCAAAGAAGTTATTTTAATTTTTCCAATATCAGGACATTCCTACGTACCTCCAGATGGCATATTTGGAAGAATTGAGCGTGTAGTTAATAAAAAAGACACTATAATTAGACCAGAGGAATATGTTGAAATATTCAATTCGATTGGAACTGTTTTTCATTTAGCATCAGAGGTACCAGTGTGTGAGTGGAAGGAGGCATCAGAATCTGCAATTAAAAAAATAACTTCTTGGCATTTTAAGTTTAAACCTTCCAGAAGGATAATCATCACTAAGAAAGGAAACCAGATATTAGTAAGAGGAGAACCTAATTATAATGCCGACATAGGAGTGCCTAAAAATATATTTAAAAAAGGAAAACATCAAAATTCCATAAACCCATCCCAAGTAAACTTGGAAAATGAAAAATTAAAACCTGATAAGTTAATAGATGTGTCGCAATTATTGGCTAAACATTTTGGTGTGAATTCGAAAACCCTCCCGGAACTCAATTTCTTTAAAGATGTTTGTCCAGGTCCTAAAGCTAAACCAGATGATGTTGATGACATTCGATTAGTAAACGAAATTAATGTTTGGGGTCAAACAAAAAATATTGAACAAGAGAAGGATCTTTATGATGACGAAGAAGATTTTGAAAAAAGTCAAGACGTAGAAGAAGGGGAGCAGGCCATTGAGTATGAAGTACATGAAGATAATGAAACAACAGAAACATTAGAACCAGATACATTAAATAATATTGACTTGAATTCAACTTCAGATAATAACATAATATTAGAAGTAGATGACACTATTATTCAATCAAATTTATTATTATTTGATAACAGCGACATTGGCTGAAATATTGCTGATGCTGATATTATATTTGAGTAATGTAAAATCAGGTTTTTTTTTATATTTTTATAAACAATAGGTAATCAACAAGAATACGAATAAAATTTTAATTTTTGAGCAATAGTTTGTTTACACCAATTTGTTTTCAAAACTAGCTATGTGCGCTATAAACTGTTTTAAAACTCTCTATATACATATTAATTTTGGTTGTTTTCATTGTTTAAATAAATATTAGACTATTTTTATTAATTCAGAAGGTTGTAATAATAATAATTATACATATACAAAAAATTGTGGTGGTATAAAGTGCATATTGAGTACCTGGTACTTTTTTGCCCTTTTCTCCGTTTAACTTGAACGTGATATAGCCAGTTTTGATAGTGGCCAACTCGTATATTAAATCAACTAGTAACTGTGTCACACCTGATGTTTGTTTACTGTGGAATTCTTTCATATTTTATTACTCTAAATATTCTACAAGCAGTTTAGGTCAAGATGAATAGTTCACTGATGCCCGATTGCACCGTCGACACTTAAAATTTAAGGAGCACTTTAATAGCGAAATGCATTGCACCGCCCACAACTGCTCACTTAAATACCGTAAGTGTCCCTTAAATTTAAGCCTTCGAAACCGTCCGCTTAAAAATTTAAGTAAACCTTAAAAGCTCCAACGCATGCGCTGTTTGCAAATGTCACTGTCAGAATTGTTGACATTTGAAGTTCGTAATTTTATAATGGATTTTGAAGATTTGGAATATAATGAAGGCCAAATATAACCAGCGAAGTTTGACACGTTAAACAACGACAATTTTTACAGAAGGTTTAGGTTAACTACAGGAACTACGCTGGAAATTCTTAGATTAATAGAGAATCAGTTAGAATTTCCAAGTGACATATAAGTATCTACTCGAAGTAGAAATAAAACGCCAAGTCTTCCCTACTGTTAATAATTCAATATTTAATAGTATCCAGTGTGTCGCCCATTAACCAATTATTACTGTCCTTACGATTTTATGCCATAGATTATATATGTAGGGATTTTTTATGCGACGGGACAGCATTTGTCGAGTGTGTCAGATTTTTGCTGGGGTCCACATTTCAACTGCATGCAGGATAACCGGAAGGGTTGCGCTTGCAGCACTTTACCCACAATTTATAAAAATGCCCAGGAATGAAGAAAGTATTAGATTGGCCAAGAATAAGTTTTTTGAAGTTTCTCGTTTTCGATGGTAACTACCCCTATTAAAATTCATTCTCCTGGTAAATGCGTAATAAAAATTTTTCTTAACTTCTTGCGACAATTTGTGTTATTTTACTTTCTATAACGTCTTTATGTTCCCCTAATAAAGACAGGAACAGCGCCTTTTCTTCGGGTACAAAATTGCTACTGCCAGTCTTTTTGTGTGCTGGAATTCATCATAAACTTACCGGAACACAACTTTCAAATTCCAACGAAGGGGTGACATTTTGAGGTTAGAAGAACCAAAACAACCACTAATTTATATGTGTGAAGTTGGTCGCTAACGCGATCACAAGAAAAACCCTAGAATTACAATCTTAAGTGTTCCTTAGCTAAGCTACAAAATATTTTGGGTGGTGCAATCCGAGTAGACTTTAAGGGCGACTTATCTTTAAGGCCTTCTTAACTAAGTGACACTTAAAATATAAACGGAAGTAATTCCTGGAAGGCAGCTATTTACAATAGCGACAATCCGCTGGCTAGCGCCAGGACCTAAGTGGTTCATTGTCACGATATTGCAAAGTGCGCTATTGTAGTATATCCGGCTTAAGCTAGGTATCGCCGGAAGGTAGGCGTCGGGACCCCAGGGGTTGCCGCCACAGCGTGAAGTTAGTCAGACGAATACATAACCATGCAGTTACGATACATGTTTTCAAATGCATGCCTGCTCTAATATTTTTCATTAGCTCTTTACTTATATAGTCATCCCGTCCTGGCCTTATGTCTTTCTGGTTTCTCTTTTACGTGAGCACATATTTATCTAAACTCCTTTCTATCCTGCTGTTACTTGTTGATAAGTGATGGTTAGAGTGAGTGTTTGCTTTTCTAGTAACTCTTGTATAATTCAAATTATTTTCTAATTTATCATTTATCAAGATTACCAATATTGAGATAAATCCCTATTGTTTTAGAATTTTAGATTGTCTTCTCTAGGGTTGTTTTGCTATCCTCCCGTTCATATCCCCAGCAAATAATAGGTAGTCGTTTTTATTTACTTCGTTTCTAGATAATGTTCCATGTATAACATTTCTGATTTTCCTTGTTTTTCCTTTTCTGTATATAACCATCATACTATTAGATATTCTCTATCCACCTTCAATCTTATTGTTATAATTCTTTCGTTTATGTGGTTATTCTGTCCTTCCATTTATTATTTATAAGTATAACTATTCCCGTTGTTCTTCTTTTGCTCCACTATTTATCATTGCATGTTCCCTGAGGTTTATTGTTCCCTTCAACGTTTTTTTTTTGTTTTTAATATTATTCTGATTGCTATATTTATTTTATCTAATCCTTCTTTCAGTTCATCTATCTTCTTTGCAATACTTCTCACTTCCATGTTCCTATTTTAAAGGTTTCTGTAGTTCCAAAATTAATATCCGTTTTCTTAGCTGGATCGTCCACGTTATGATCCACCCTATCTGAGGATTTCTTAGTATAGTTTCGAGTCTTTTAAATTTTATATGGTCGGGAACCAACCAACGCACAACCCTCCTCCTTTCTCAACCGGGCTTGGGACCGGCTACGGCGGAGTAAACAAAATAATTCTGAAATTATATTAACACCAAAAATATTACTTATGCAGTAGCCGCTAGAGCAAGCTTGCAAAGACGGTGGCTGTTCATATTCATATTTAGTGATTTATACCATTCGCTATATAATGTGTCTGTTAAACCGTCCATACCCTCAAGAAATGTCTCTGAATCGTTATACCTTCTATATGCGATTAGGCATGTAGTGTGTCTTGTCCAGAACCTGTGTTGTTTCTGAGGTTGCTTATTCTTTCCTCGGTCTCTTCTAGGGATGGTGGTTCTTCATTTTCCTGATTGTAGTCTTCTCTACTTTCTTCTTCCTCTTTGTTCTCGTCCTTACTGTTTTGCTTTACATTTATTTACTAATTCATTAAAGTAATCCTTCCGCAGTTCTGGCGTGCCTTCTTATCCTCAAACTACTTCTCCATTCTTGTAGAATATTGATTTTGATTGGTAACCTTTTCCTTGTCTTTTTCACCCGTTTGGGTGCAGTGTGAGTCCCTGAGAACACAGAAAGCGTGGTAGAACATTTTAGTATTAAGATTTTCGACTAAGAATTTTACGAAGAACTAATTTATACACTGTTAATAATATATTTTTTGTGTTTTTTTTTTGTGGTATGTTTGTAACGTTTTCTAGTTACTGTTACTGTAACGCTGCAGGAAAATTTTTGGGTTCTCAGTAAGCTTCTTTTTTATTATTCAGAACCGTCTTTGTTTATTTTCGGTACCCCGAATCATTTTTCTTTTGTGCGACTGAATATTAAAATATATTTCGAGTTCCTAAGTAAATAAATAACCTTCTTTTATTCATTCATACTACCGTTTCCCCCCGGAACCGCTTTCGCATTACTTCAGGGGGATGCGGGCGTCCCTTACATAATAGCCATTCATGCACCCTAAACTTAACTACGCGAAATGCGGTCGCCTTAACCGGGATTCAAACACACGGCCGCATTTCACTGTGACTAGGGTTTCTGGTTCGGATATATCCGAACCCGACAACCGCGGTTTCCTGGGCAAAAGCCGAAACCGAAAAACTGACACAAAAAACGCGGTTTTCGTTTTTCTTCCCGACAGGAACAATTTTTGTATATTTTGAAAACAAGATGCTTCGAAAACGGGGAAAACCACCACCTGCACCTGTAAGGGATTAGGGTTTGTCCGTCATTGTCTGACGTCTTTCTCATATACCTGTCTAATTGCGTGGGACGTATTTAATTTTTACTTAATCCTAGTTTCTTTTGTCATAAACTTATTCTGCTTATGGGTAGAATATATTTCTAGACATTTTTTCGCAAAATCTCAGTAACCGATAAATCAGGAATTTATGAATGTACCATATTTTCACCACCCCTTTTGTTGGCGAAGAAATATTTAGTGCCATTCTAGACGTGTTCAACAAAAGTACTTATATACACACAATTCGCTCTTCTAATTCCATGAAACAGGAGTTCGCTATATATATAAAAGAACTTCCGAAAAAACCAAAAATTTAAATCTTTTGTTTCAAGCAGTTTCCACAATTAAAGCAACATCCACCTACGCCGAAAAAACATTTTCCTTAAGCGCAAACTTTTGTACAAAATTACGATCCCGGCTAAACGACAAACATTTATACATTATTCACGATTGTGTTGCCATCCAGCTGGCTGTGTTTTTTTCTTAAGTTGCATTTCTGAAATATTATTTGATTGGTTTCTAGCAATGTCAAAATGAAATTGCCCTGTTGCCAGCTCTAGAGTCCCCTGCTTTTCTAAAATAATCTAGTAAGTTTAGAATTAATAAAACACATAATATATTATACCTACTTATGTAATTGTCAGAATGGTGAAAGTTATTAACAAAGTTACTAAACTGCAAATTGTGTAAGCTTTCAACCATTATAAAAGAGATAGGCCAGACTTCACACGATTTACGATTATAAATCGATTAATTGATATATTTGGGGTAAGCATGTATTATTTCTTAAATATGCAATTGCAAATTACTTATAATTTTAGGTGTCTGAGCGTTCTATAAGGGACATTTTATTACAAGGACAGGACGTTTTGAATTCTTCCATTTGTAGTATACGCGCTAAGACGGACGTTTTCTTAAATTACACGTTTAGAAAATATTTGCAACGACAAATTTGGCAGTATCATCTGAAGAATGAACATTTTACTTTCGACAAACTCTTGGCTAACTCCCGCGAAAATTTCGAATACAAGGGAGGCAGGACTACTTTATTCAAAATTATTAAATCAATGGGTTACAAACACAAAAAGGTGACTGGACGCAAAATTTTATGTGAATAAAAACACGTCGTTGCATCCAAAATTAAATTTTTTAAACAATTTCTCCAATATCAAATTCTAGTGAAAATGTGACATTCGTGTACCTAGA